>JADBJO010005459.1:25000-55000 GCA_016801955.1 Conus betulinus
TATGTCCAGTCTCGTCTTCATTCTGGCAGATGTGATGTTTGATAGGTTTCAACCAAGTATTTCTAAGGCCCATACCCATAAGTATCATAGCTTTCAGTTTATCAACAACGGCTGTTCCTGCTTGTCTTTTTCTCCTTACTTTAAGCATTTTTCTCCTTACTTTAAGCACAATACTTATGTCATATTTATAGTTGAGGCATTATGTCTTGATTTTTTTTTCTTTTCTTGGTGAACTGTTTAACAATGGTTTTCTCTTCAAACTACAAGCCCAGTTGAAAACCACTGTGAGGCTTGTTCCGACTTGTGGGTTAAAGCAGCATTCTGTTTACCCACAGGTCTTGCGTTTGATCCCCATTATAGACAGCCTGGTTACAGGAGATTTTCTCATGGGAACCAACATCTGTCTAAGCTACAGTCTCATCCAAGTCTTGAGATGAGACTCTAATCATCGCTATATGTCATGGGTATTAATAACCCCAATTCATGATTTTCACTTAATAAATGAGTAAGTTTCTGAGGCATCTCCACTGAATTTAATGAGTTAGTCAAGAAAGTGTGGTCCCACATCAGTACCAAAAATGGTGTGTGTTTTTATATACAAATGAAGGAATAAATAAAAAATACAAAAACAGGGCAAGGCTTTATTTCTTCAGTGAAAGTATTGGTCCCTGGAGACGCACTGTGTGCAGCAAGACTTTAGTCCTTCAGAAATTCATGGGTCCCTGGAGACCCACTGTATGCAGCAAGACTTTAGTCCTTCAGAAATTCATGGGTCCCTGGAGACCCACTGTGTGCAGCAAGACTTTAGTCCTTCAGAAATTTCATAGGTCCCTGGAGACCTACAACATACAGCAAGGATTTAGTCCGTCAGAAATTCACAGGTTCCTGAAGACCTACTGTGTACAGCAAGGCTTTAGTCCTTTAGCCATTCACAGGTTCCTGAAGACCCACTGTGTACAGCAAGGCTTTAGTCCTTCAGAAATTCATGGGTTCATGGAAACCCAGAATGTATGGTGTAGAAAATCTAAAATAATGTATGGTGAATGTTAAATTGAAGTCCTGTATTTGAATGCGTGCCTTTTATTTACCCTTACTTCACTGCTTTTACAGTCAGCCTATTCTGTGAAAAAGTAGGCCTGCTTAGGGAGAAAACAGTTCAATGGCAATGGCAAAATGAGATTGAGATTTCAGTGGATAGACTGCTCATCATATCATATGAATATCAAAACATCTAGGTTTTATGGCAACAAGAAACAAAAAGATAATCGTTTGGGTTGATTTTCACAGCCTTTTCTGATGCAAGTGTGCTGTCAGTTTTTGTTGCATGCCGTGGAAGACCTCGCTAGTAAAGTTTCATCTCCTAAAGCGGTGTAAAGGATAAGGAAAAAAATAACAGTAAGAAAACGAAAATAAGGACATGTGTGTATGTGTGGATTCTCATGTGTATGTGTGCATGCGTGTGTGTGTGTGTGTGCATGTATGCGTGCATGTGTGTGCATGCGTGCATGCTTGCGTGTGTGTGTATGTGTGTGTGTGTGTGTGTGTGTGTGTGTGTGCCATCATGAAGCAAGAATATTTTATTAGCATGAGTGGAATTAGCCATGTTCGTGATAAATGACAGTCTGTTCTTATTTACAGATAATATCAAAAAGACTGATCAGAGAAGGTTTGCCTTTGATGCTGTCAAGTTTAAAACTTGTTTCCAATCAGCATTAGCATTTGGTTCCACAGTTCACGTCTCTTCGTCACTGCTCATATATTTCCAAACAGCTTGTATTTTGCATTTTGCTGATTGATGCATTTATGCATTCTTGTAATATTTATTGATGTATTTGCTATAGTTGTAGTTTCTGTTCACTGGTTAAGTGAGGAGCATGTAAATTTTGTACACATTACATCATAGCCAATGCAGCATGCACAAACCCCAGCTTTTCCATTGTTGATAATGGTTAACACTCCTCCAGCATCAGGGCAGTGCAATTTTGAAATGCAGTGGAATATGTTTTTGGATGAAAGAATTGAAGTGGGTCTATTTTGGTGAAGAGACGGAGAAGGCTGTGTTTTGTTGGTTAAATTGACTTGTACCTGAGCTTTGAATTTGTTGGAGTTTTCATCATGTGGGGATAGACAGAATATTTCAAGCTGTAAAGTTTATCAATGTCAAGTTTATTTTTACTACCCCCCACCCCCCATCCCCTAAGACTGGCATCAGGTATTGCTCTATGGATTTTAGACAGTTTTTATGTTTGGCTGCTATAAATCATAACACATGATGATTTAAAATTCCTGAAAAGAGGTATATCCAGCTCTGCATCAGGATTCAAGAATCAGCTTTTTCTCTCAATAAGACAAGATAAGTTCATTGTCTTTATGACTGAAATCACCGGTGAATGAAGATATTGCTGTACTTTTTAGGAGAATTGATATAAGATCTGGTAGCTTTCAGAGACAGACTTCTGGTTGGAGTTATGGCACTCACAGAGATTCACACATCACTTGTATAGATAAGCATTTGTTCTCTTGTTTTCTGTATTTCACTGTAAAGATTATATGTTGCATGAATTTTTTGTGAAAAAGTGATCCAGATCTCATATCTCAAGTAACATTTCTGTAACACACAGAATATGGAGAATGAGCTTCAAAGGGTTGAAGTTGAATTAATTGCAAGAAAGAGTGCATTTAAATCAGAGCATTGGCCTGTGCTTTTTTAATTGTACGACTCCATTTTCATGTAAATTTTTCGTCTTTGCATGTAAGATTCAAGTGTAATATTCAACATGAAGTCATAAAATGTCTGGCATGTAAATAGGTTATCCAGCTTCTTACTTTGCATGTTTGCAGACACCAGGGCAGAGACCCATTTCCGCCAGCAATCCCAGACCTAAACCAGTCTATGGTCGCAAGCAGTTCAGCAATGCCGCCAACAACCCATCCATCGGGGCCCCCAAGGCAATGTTTGGGAGCTACACCCAGGCCTATGGCACCATTGGCTCTAGTCAGCTAGCGTCCATTCAGAGCCGCAAGTCCTGACTAGACCGCAACGACCCTCAGTACATGGCAGTAGGTGCTGCACCTTTGAGGAGTGCTGCGAGAGGTGCCGAAGTCTTGCCTTCTGTCGAATCTGTGGGTCATAATTTTAGCAGACTGGGCTACCACTACTGACCAGAGGGATGTGGTGAGCCTGTTGACTGTCATTACAAACTGGAGCAAACTGCTGCTGTTTATTTGTTTGTATATCTGTGGCTTTGTTCCATCTTACTGTAAGATATGTGTCCTCCTCACCCCGTCAAAAGAAACAGTGGATCTGTGCCAAACACGTACTGAAGAAAAAGGTAAATTGTGGCTCAAATCTTGTGCTGTTTAGAGGATGAGCACACAAACCACAAGTCGTTGAACAAAGAGCAACATTGTACATTTAGTATGCAACGTAGGCTGTACAACTGTCATGTATATTTGCCTTTTTACTGAATAATGAGGGTGAGAGCAAAAATATAAGCAGATGGTGATTGTACAAAGATTGTCAGAGCAGATCTCTTCAATAATAGAAAGAAAATACAAATGATGCATGTGTTATGTCACTAGTTGTTGTAAGTTGTCAGTATATTGTTGGACAAAAATAATATAGAAGTATGGAGTCTGAGACTTGAAAATTGAAGTGATTTTAGGAGCACTCTAAGACTTAACATGGGGAAATGGAGGAAGATGGAAAGTTGGGAAGGGAAAGAGATGAGTAGGGAAGAGGGGTGGAGGGGAAGAGGGGTTGTTGGGATAATGGTGATATCATGAAGAGGGCAGTCTGTTTTTGACTGGATGTTGACTGTCTGCCAGTGCAGTTTCAGGTTCTTGTTGCGGTTCATTCCATTTGGTCTGCAGGATGGTTGCATCTGTATGTCAGCATTTTGGGCTTTTGGTTTTGGAGGTTTATGTCTTTTTCTATATAATGTGTTCTGATGGTGAAATTTGATTGTTCCCTCCTACTCATAGTGATGAAGCAATCTGAATAAATGACTGTGTGTGTGTGTGTGTGTGTGTGTGTGTGTGTGTGTGTGTGTGTGTGTGCACATGTGTGGTGTGTGTGTGTGCATGGTGTGTGTGTTTTGTGTGTGTGTGAGAGAGAGAGAGAGAGAGAGAGAGGGCAAAAAAAAGTCTGGAGAGAAAGAGATTATGAATATTCACATATGACTTTTCCCCTTTAACACATTCATATTTAATTACAATGCATGAGTAGATTTGTTGTTTCAATTCATCTTTGTTATATGCAGATAGTAGACAGCATCAGGAGTGAATGTTTTATGAATTAGTGTGGAGTGTAGAGAGTGAAAGAAATTGCTGTAAACATAAATGCATTCTGCTTTTTTATGTTACCATACTGTGTCATAAATGGTTCTTTCTCATGGGGAATAATTGTCTACCATAACAAACATATATGGAACAGTAGCTGCGCCTCAGTTGAAATATAGAGAATAATTATGAAGTATTTCTTCATTTGAAATATGAAGTACATTTGTGAATGAGAGTGTTGGTTTAGTTGAAATATAGAGTATGTTTGTAAATGTATATGTTTTGTCAGTTAGAATAAATATGATAGAGTGTTTTTGTGAAAAAAAAAAGTTAGTTCACCAAAGATAAATAGAGCATGCTTGTGAATGTAAGTATTGGTTCAGTTAGAATGAAGAGAATGTTTCCGAGTGAAAGTGATGCTTCAGTGAAAATATAGGGTATGTGTGTGTATAAAAGTGTTGCAGCAGTTAAAATATAGAATGTAATAGCGCATGCGGGCTTACTTGTGTTAAAAGACTGCATTTGTGAATTAAGCGTGGCAATGCAGAGTAATGTGTATAAAGTGTCGCTTCAGTTATGATATCAAGTGTTGTTTGTTGATGTGTTGTTTTATCAGCTGTAATATACAAGATGTTAGAAAATGGAGGTTGCAGGCTTAGTTTATGTTTATAATGTTCATTTGTGGTCTTTTTTTTTTTCTTCTTGTTTTTCAATAATGTCATACAGCATAGTTTATTTTTGGGGGGAACCAATCTGTGCAGGTTTCAAAGATAATTTTTTTTTCTCTTGCAAAATGATCACAAGCCATAAAATAAAATCAATTTTGTGAAATTATGTATAATCTGTTGTAATACTGGAGTCTCAGTTAATAAATCAATTATGTGCTTGTTGTCTGTAACCAGATCATATGATTGGATGGCTAGATTGAAAGAGGGGAAAATGTGTTTTTGATATTTGTGTCAGGTTTTGGAAGATGCATATCTTGGATGGCATTTGATGCAAACACTGCATTGATGCAGGTTATAAAATACTCTTTTGAGTAGCATTTTATGTTGCTTTGTGCAGCCTTGTGCCAGTTTTGCTGCTGTTAGTTTCTTTGCTTTGTATTTGTTTTCTCCTTAAGATGCTTTTGATAGTGTTTCCGTTCGAAATACAATACAGATGGTTCCAGTGATATGTGGAGAGGAGAGGTATGGATGCTCTACAGTGGCTGAAACTGACCAACCATATTCATGGTTGCCTTTCTGCACATGTATGTGAACATTAGTGACTGTAAGCAAGATGGCATTTGAGCAGACCATCTGATGACACTGATTTAATGAATGTTGATAGCTTGAACATCTTCCTTCCTGTCTTTCCCTGCCACTCCTCCCTCTAACTTCTTTCTTTCACGCCCCACCTCCCTCCTCAGATATGCTGATTTTTTTTTTTTTTTTAACCTGAGTGCGTGTTTGTAAGGCTAATTTTTACTCTGGAAATACTTTTTTTTTAATGTAAAACCCCCAAACCTTTCCAACTCTTTAAAGGGTATGAAAGAAAGGATGCGATCAATCTTCATGGCATTTCTCTCTGAAAAAAAAAAAAAGAAAAGAAAGCGGGTAATTTTTCATCTTATCATGGAGATTAATTTTTGTTTTGTGATATTCCTTTGGTTGTCTGTTCTATGCTTGTTTGCTGGTGTGTGTGTGTGTGTGTGTGTGTGTGTGTGTGTGTGTGTGTGCATGATTATTATTAATCAATATCTGAACTCAAAAACTAGTAGATAGTTGCTTACTAGGGACATGCCCTGCCTTAAACAAGGCATTGTATGTCCTATCCCTTGAAGAAAAACACACTTCTGATTGAAAAATGTCTTCCTTTCTGCATCGGAGTGGGTTCAGTGTACTGTAGTATTATTTTTGGCTTGATTTATGAAAAATTTAGAAAGAGAGGGAGTTAGACGGAGTCTGTCTGGTGGCCATTTTTTCTGAACACATGACGGGTAAGTCACACTTCGTTCTTTGTTTGTACTGTCTTAAATGTAAATGTGATCTGTTTTTGCCTGAGGAAGACTCAAGAAGTCGAAAATGCATTGTGTCTTGTCCTGTGCTTTGTTTGTTAATGTCCTTAGCGGTAAACTAACCCCCTCTCTCTTTCTAAATTTTGGTTCATTCTCCACCCTCGGTCATTCCCATTTTGGAACTTGATTTATGAAGTTAGGTTTAGAAAAAGAAACACAACAAAAATGAAGATAAGATGAAAAACAAATGATGGAAGTGTTTAAAATGTTAAATGCATCTAGATTGATATGCAAATATATTTATATCATGTAACAATTGTGATATTTGGGAAGAAACATAATATTAAACCAAACTGATACAGTATGGTGTAAAACTTTTAGTAATAGTAATAGATTTTTTTTAAAAAACACAAAAACTACTATGACAAACCAACATGAATATGATGGTGTTAGATTGTTTTGGGAATGGTGCTTGGTGGTTTTTAAGCATAACATCTTTTCCATCAATATGAGGATGTTGATGATCTTAGACAAAGATTCAGGAAGCAGCTAGAATTTCCCCCTTCAGTTCCTATGATCATAGCATACAATGTGATATCTATGTATTCATACTTGTGAGGTATGTATTATGTTTGCTGATGGGGATCAGTAGGAATGTTAATTTAGTCCACTCCCGTGGGTGTCAATTGTGTTGTTTTGTCCAGGAATTTTTTTTTTTTTTTTATGGTATATGTATCTGTTTCTGATACCAGCAAGAATGAAGAATTTTTCTCTGTTTCTGCATGTTTGGGCTGTTAGATCTGACATATCCATTTGATTTTGTGAAACAGGAATGACTTGCTGGAAAGAATGTCGGTAACATGAACAGCGAGTGCATGGCATTGTTTAACATTCGTCAGTATGCGGTTTTAAATCTGCTGTAGAAGAATTGAACAATCAGGATCTTTTTTCCCTTTTATGTATTTAAGGGCAAAACTGCTAAAGGAGTGAAAGTGGCTCAGTTGTTTCTGAGAAGTGTGTTGAATCAGGTCACTAGTGAGGTCATTTATGAAAGTGTGTATGTTTTAGTACATGATGTGAGACAGGCAATGTAGATGATCTCTGGATTTGACTAAGGAGCTTTTCTGAAGCTATATGTTACAAGTGTACATAGATAGTTGTTGCATGAAATCCCAGTATAGAAAAATAGATATCAAACGACTGTTTAAGTGGTGCTTTAACCATGCTGCGTGAATAAACAATACTTTGTGTTCCATGTGTGCAAAATCATATGCTATTTCAATATGGGTTTTGTTTGTTGGTTTGAAATGGTCAAAATATCATTGCAGATTTGTTCAAAAGTGCACTGATATTACTCCTATTTTTATTTAAATTTCTTTAATAGAATAGATGTGCCTTCCAAATGTTTTTGTATTTAGTTTCCTGTTGTTTTCTTATGCACACATTCATTCAGTTTTTCAGTCTTGATGATTTATAGTATACACCAGCAGTTTGGATGCTGACAAGGAATCTGCTGAAAATAGAAATGTGATTGTTGAGGTTCATTTCTTTAGGAGAAAATGTAAAACCTTATTTTCAAATCATCATGTTGCCCTAAAAAATGTCTCATGTATGATAAAAGTACATATTTCTCAGAATGTTTCATGTATTTGTATGTTCTCCACACTGTTCATGATTTTAATTTTTCTGTTTTATTCACAAGAGTCATGACATATATGTGTTCACTTATCACGCAGTTGTTGTCATTGATGGTGATGAATAGGTATTCTTTTCTTTTCATTTTCTTTTATAAGTTTGATATACATGCACTTAATAGAGAGAAGAGAGTTATCCTGTATGAAAAAAAAGGAACTGAAGAACAGGGTGTTGTTTCATATGCGTTGCTATTTCATTTCATTCCCTGTTCCTTTTTGCCATGATCTGATAGTTAGAGAATCCTGTGTTTGTGAAACCAAACCATTTGACATCAACTCTGATCAAGTGACCATGAAAAGGCAGCTGTGATCCCTTCCTCCCGGTTTTCTGTTGTGCATTTCAGTGAACCCATGGTGCTTTCTTTGGATTGTTTGCAAATTCCCACCGTCTCTTCCAAACAGATGTATTCAAGTTATAAAGTACACTTGCTGATTAGTGTGGTCAACCCTAACACCTAGACTGCTAAAGGGTTGTTGCCGTTTTGAACATGTATATGCCAGAACAAAAGCTGAATTTCTGTTGGACCTCACTGCTGTGGGGACAGCTCACAGACAACGAAAATGAAGCCAGTGCACAGATAGTGTTTACCTGACTGAGATGAAAACCAGTGTCCTCCACTATTTTGCCGTCCACATGTCACTGTGTGAACAAAATGCTTAAGCCACATGATTATGTGGAGTGATCACCATGAAAATGAATGCCCATTGATATGGAACTGTCAGTAAACTTCTCTCCACAGCAGAAGCATTTGAAAATGTCCACTTTGCATCTGCAAGCCTTACAGAGTTGTGATAAGACAAGCCACTGGCTTGTAGCCAATGTTTTGTCATGACTGAGTGGGGGACAGGTTCCATTAACTGCCAGCAGAGTTCCATTGTTCTTGTGAGTTTAATTGTCTTGTCTAATTGATGTCAGTGGATCGGCTAGCCTACTGAAGTGTGCTAGATTCCTGAGAAATTGTGTGATGAAACTGCTGTGCCTGAGATATGTGCTGAGGCACCTGATGCCGAAACAGCTACATATGAGATACATACTGAGGCAGTCAACAAGTTCTCCTGTAATCTGTTTGTAACTGTGGTAGTAACTACCACTTTTCTTTCTGAATTTTGCTTCCTTTTCCACCCTCAGTCACTTCGTTTTTGCAACTAAAGTTAAAGGGCTTACAATACAATCACCACTGCCCCCTACCCCTAGATTCCTTTGACACTGTAGTTTTCTGGGTCTGCAATATACAATGTGCTTGACTATGTTAAGCTTTACTGAATGTCATGGGACTGAATGACCCACAGTCATGATTTTCACTTTAGAACTGAATCAGTTTCTAAGCTATCTTAAGAAAATTATAACTTTGTCAATAAAATATGACCCCACATCTGTACGAAAGATTCTTTCTGTGAACAAACAAAAGAGTAAACAAGAAAAAAACACAGCAAGGCTTTCTTCCTTTAAAAAGATGTGGTTCCCTGTAGACTCATGTGGCAAAACTCATACTTGTATGGCAAAATCTTACTCTTACACCAAAAGCAGAAGTCCCTGGAGACTCACAACATATGGCATGGAAAATCGCATGTGATATCAGGTGAAAGGGATCTCAGAGAGTCCCTGTGGGGCCCAGTGTAAGATCCGTCAATCATACCAACTGAGGTTTTCACCTCATTGTTTTCTGTCCAGCCAGAAACTTTTGTGAACAGATCAGCCGCTGAACACACAAAATATGATGATGATTTTCAACCAACCTTTAATATGTGTGAAATGGTGGGAACATCCGGTTTTCATGATCTGTCAGTTGCTTTTTTTTTCACATATTGTCAGTTCTTTTAATTCATAAATTAGTGGTCTGTTAGGATTACATAGCATTGTTGTAAACATAACCATTTAGTTTGCAGATAATTCTGAATTGAGGTTAGGTTAAGGGGAGAGGCCATAATTGGAAGTGATCAATACTGGGCTGTCTGTCAATGCACCTTGTCCGAAAGATTTGAATCATTTGCCTGATTGCTGTATCACCAGTTTGGAATCCATGCTGAAATGTGATCCTGAAATTCTGACAGCATATTTCTATGATTTTTTTTTTAATCAGTATGTTGGTGAACATAATGTCACATGTATTACTGTGGTGATTCATTAGTGCGAAGATGGAAAACATTATCAAAGGATTGCTAAAGCATGATCTGATCCCAAAGACAAAATGAAAATAGTGGTTGTCTTAACTTTGTAGCTTCCTGCAGAGAATCCCTTTTTGATGCCAGCCTTATAGCTTTCCTGTTCTTGTGGTTGACTGCAGCAAAATAATTTAGATTTTAGTTTTATTATTCAGGGCCCATCAGTTTGCACATGGTAATACCCAGCAGCCAAGGCATCTTTTACATGCAAATGCGATACTTGACACTGTGCTATGAATTTGTTCAGCACAGTACATGTAAAAAGTTGTATTTGTAAGTGCTTTGCTTGCAGATGACCATACAAGGTCATCTAAGGTGACTGTACAAAGCTGTTGTTAAGTTCTGTATGCTTTAAAACAATAGCACTAGTCTGATGCAAGGCAGCCTCCACTTGAAAACAGAATGTTTCACATTTCTACGTTAAACTTTATCAAGCTCCACTGACTACATGTTGTTAGGATTAGTTTCTGACTGTGGAACTTCCTGTTTAAAAAAAAAAAAAAAAGGGTCTGAAGATATCAAACTCACAACAGCAAAGCATGACAGGGTTCACAAATCTGACTGACACAAAAGAGGCAGATAGATGCAAAAATCCAAATGCACTCTCATCTGATATGAAATCAAGCTTATATTTACCCAGTATCTGTACACACACACACAAAGGAGTGAAAAGTTCTGGGAGAAGGCCAAAGAAGGTGGGACCTGAAAGCAGAAGATAATGACAAAAAGAAAGCGTGCACACACACACACACACACACGCATGCGCGTGTACGTGAAAGGTTAATAATCAGGAATTGAAAATGTTCTGAATGGATGGTTTAAGTGCCACACTTAACTGCACATCAAGAAGGGGATCAAGGCTTCTCTTCTTCCACAAACGGTAGTTTTGACATTGTATCTCTTGATGACCTCACTTTGTTTTAGATTAACACATACAAAATCTTTCAGGTGCTCTACTTTTAGAGTTTTCTGAACTCTTTGGAGGCAAGAAAACCTTTGAGCTGAAAAGCAGTTTCAATAGCTTGAATATGTTTCATCACTGTAGCATGATACTTCGACCTGTTCAGCAAGTCATGTACATATGTTTACAAGTATATTGAAGAAATTATTTACTGTGGTTTTCACTTTGTTTGTGCTTAACCTGTAACAGGCTGGTTTGGTGTGATCTTCATATTAAGCTTGAAAAAGAAAATATACGTACTGATTTATCTCTTTTAAAAATGGCGCAAAGAAAAGTGTGTAGTAAACGAACAGAAAAAAGTTACATGATCAAAATACAGTTGTTTTTAATGAAATGATTAAAAAATACATTTAAAAAAAAAAAATTGTTCAAATACAAGGTCAGTGCAGTTGATGTCTCGTCTTCTCCACTATGGTACACAGTGAAAACTGTATCATTTTAAAATCTGTATCAGCATTCCAAAACTAATAGCACTTTCAGCATATCAAAGTCAGCCATGCGGGTTCAACTTTCATTATCCCTTTGTTGCAGTGATTTCACATTTCAGCATGTTCAGTTTTCAGTATTTTGTTTGTGAACTGTCCGAAGTGAAAGGAATTATTGAAATGTTGGCTTTTTTTTATAGCATGTTTTTCTTCCATGACACAATTCCTCCGACATTTACTGTGTGTATCAAATTGTGTAGCTCATTAAAAAATTTCAAGAAAAATTTTGCTGCAATTTATCCATTCAAAACATATCCCTCCTGTCTTGTTGTCTGGTCAATGCTGTGTAAAATGGAAGCAAAGAAATGAAACCTATGTACTGTGTGTCTTAAAAAAAAAATTTTCAATTAATTGGTGTTTGCTGCTGAATCGTTTCGAAATATCAAACATGATGCACTCTTTTCAGAACTGATAGCAAGAGAAACTTTTATTGAAGTGTGTGTTACGTTGTGTTTTTATGTGGGGGATAGCAAGAGAAACTTTTATAGAAGGGTGTGTTACGTTGTGTTTTTCTGTGGGGGAACGTGGACCCTATTCATCCATTTGGTCCCTCCAGAATCATTGAACAATAGTTTATGCACACACACACACACACAAATGAAGAAAAAAATACACAACAAAACAGGCACATTTCAAAATGCAGATCCAAGCTGTGATAGATAACAGAGTGGCTAAATATAAAATCTAATTCAATTGTCTGAAACCCATAGTTGAGTATTCAATTTGTTCTTTATTCAGTCTTTTAAATGTCTGAATTTTTTTTTTTTTATTTTAAGAAATTTACACCAGTCGTTATCCTTTTCTTTATGCTCCTCAAATTTCATCATTTGTGAGCGATTTATTCCATCATTACCTTCTTGTTCATATCATAAACATTCATCACTTGCAAGAGACCAAGATAATCATGTGCATGTGCAGTTTTTGATTGTGTGTGTATAAATGACTAAAATGGAACCACCTTTTTTTTTTTACCAAGAAATTCGCCATTGAACAAAAAAAAACCCCCCAATACATTCTGTCCATATGTGACAATGTGAAGTTGACAATAAATGAAGTACTATATTCAAACTCATTATCTGGAGATGCCATTATGCATATATGTGATGAATGAGCTATTGAATGTGAAGCATGCTTGTGAAAAATGTTATATTTCAAATTGATTGTGAGAGTGAGAGATCAATTGTGTATGTGTAGATGCATATCTGGTTTAGGACTTTCATTCTCTTTTAGTCTTGTTTTATTCTGTTGATAGCAAAAAGCCATACACAAGGATTAGATGCAACGTCATGATTTTTACAGGCAAGCGACCCAATAGTTCCAGTTTCATCAAAGAGGTGTCAAAGTGTGTGGACTAGTTCATATATGCTACATCACATCTAAGTTTCGAGACCACACTAAGCATGATTTAAAGCTGATGTATACTTGAATTAATGACCAAGGTGAGAGAATTTAAGAAGAGGATCTCATGGCTACAACTTCGCAGATATCTAACCTACGCATTAGCCCAACATGCTGGTCAGACGTGGGGTACACTGGTTGTGCCATTATCATCATAGTATGTGTGAATGGTGAGTGTTCACATGTGTGTGCGTATGTTTGGCAACTGCCAATACAGTCATGTCTGCATGGAAAAAATAATAGTTTCAAACAAACATTCTGTATCTGTCTTGGGGCCCTGCATCTGCCAATACATTAGCGTTAGTGTTAGGATGCATGTCAACAGTCAGGATTCATTATTGTCAATTACAACTCCACCTATAACTGAGGTTTTAAAGCAGTAACACCTATACTATCTTCTAGATGTTCAGTATGATTTGACAAATGATCAATCACTGATAAAAGTGAGGAAAAGCAAAGTTTCAAAGAAAAGGAATGTTCACTTGACTTTCTAGGGACAACCTGCCACAATAAGATTAATGCAAAGGGTTGACTCGAGGGGCATTAATCCACTCATGTTCACAATTATGACAGTAAAGGCATACAGGATGCAAGCTGCGATATTTATTTCAAGTTTCCACTTCACTTCCACAACCACAGTGATCAGTATAAGTCACCTAAACGGAAGCAGATTCAAGCTTCAAAATGTGCTGAACAATACTTCATGCATGTGCCATACTTCAGAACAAGAAATCTTTGCATACCTGTAAACAACAAGAGGGCAAAGAAAAAAACATCATCATCACCATCAACAACAAAAATTGGTTAAACTGCAGTAGGTGGGAGAGAAAAAACAACAACACAAACAAACAAAGCCATAATATGTCACCCGTCATCAGAAAAACTAAAAACTGAAGTTGAGGTCAGAAAAAGCGTCTTTTCCAAATAGAATTCACCTTGGACCAGGAGGAAAACATGACCAGTCAGAAGCCAGCCTGACAACACACACGTAATAAAGAATTCTGAGGGGAAAAAAAAAAACTGATGATTTTGGTGCTGAACCTAAATGAGGAGAAAACAGAGTAGAGAAGAAAACATGCAATGTAACGCTAACAGAAAACGAGGGAAAAACTAGGAAGCCATGATAAGAAATATGAGTGTACATTTTCTAAAAATGGAAAATACCAAAGAAATTGGACATTGCCATAACAATAAAAAGAGAGAGAAAAAAAAAAAAAAAAAAAAAAAAAGAAAAAAAAAAAGAGAGACACAGGCACACTGAAGGCAAACAGGTGGAAATCATCTACTGGAGTTTGCATACTCAAGAAAGAAGTTAGTGGTGGAAGCAAACCGTAAAGACCCTACACTGGGTGTTAAAATACCTGCTTGAAGCATGTACAATGAACCCTGAAGTTTATGTTCCACTGAAATTAAGGAATGGCTGTCTGGGATACTAAATAAAACAGAGTGAAAATATAGAACTGGCTGCAAGCGACAATAAATAAATGAAACAAAAACAAAAAAAAACACTGAAATTCACAGCTGACCATAAATCACACACACACACACACACACACACACACACAGAGAAAACAAATTCAACAATACCAATAGTACTAAAATAGGGTACTGGCAGAAAAAAATATAATAAGAAAAAAGACCTACGTTTCTTTACAATGGATGGAAATATGGAACTATTCTGAACATTACAACAATGACACCAATACCAAAATTCATTCTTGCTAATCAAAAACACATGCTTACAATTACAGAGCATCAGCAAATACAGAGGGCACTACCACAACCTTCCTCATAGCTGCCAACCTTCTGGCATCAAAATTCAGGAGCCAGTGGATAAAAAAAAAAAAAAGGAGGCGTGGGGGGGTTGCTTTGAATTGAAAGCATTTGTCTTTTCTCCTGCTTCCACTTGTAAATATGGGACTTGAAAAGAACATGCATCTTCCATTATACTCAGCTGCCAACACTCACAGAACATTACTTTATTTCATGACCTTTTTTTCCCCTCTAAACTACACAAGTTTAAATAAAACAAATCACTTTTGACTTTATTCCACAATATTCTATCTGCCCTTTCCAAAAATAAATCTGTTCTCAACATTCTGGATTTCAGGAATAGTTTTGAAAATAGGAAAATTCCAGAAAAAAACAAACAATCAAACAAACAACTGAACAAACTGGCAGCTACCCTCTGTAATGCATGCAGTATTGGGTAAAGAAAAGACTGATAAACATTTATCTGTGTAAAGTACAGTGAACTTTTAAGCAAGTTTGAATCATTAAGTGTAGTCAAAAATAACAGTATACAGAAACACAACAACAACAATAACCATGGGCACAAAACTGAATGAATAGTCAACAATATCACAAAATTCAGAAGCAAACTTTGCCACTTTTCATAATTCATCATTTTATGTGAGATGTTTTTTCAAACCACACTGAAAATACAATAGCAACACATGAATGGTATGTAATTGTTGCATAGATCTTTTGTCATTATCATCATTCTTTTGTTGCGTTAACAATGGTAAAGTCCTGCAATGTTGTGATGACAGGTGAAAAAGGGGAGCCCGAAAAGTACATGAGATGGTATGAAATATGAGGTTTTACTCTAATGTTTCCTAGAATAACTAAATTTTAAGTAAAATGACTGAACATAGTGGTACTGGAGTAATCACTTGAGATTTGCAGTTTTGAATATTATTTACTGGATGTTGCTAGAGTATACTTGAGAGCAAAACTGACATCTAAAACAAGAAAAAAAAAATGTTAATGTGACCTAAGCTTCAGTTCTGAACTGGTTTGATCTAGATCTACCCCAGGCATTCATACGACTGTAATAACTAAGTGTAAATATTAGATTATATGGATTGATGCAAAAAGTTCTGTAAGTTTTGGGTCCCTTCCATGTTTCTTTTTTTTTTTTTTTTTTAAAGCATCTGAGCACAGCCATTGATAAATCCACACAAAGCAAGAATATGGAAACTGAATATACTCCTGGATCTTTTTTTTCTATACCTGAATACAGCCATCTTTATGTTACTAACAGTTTAGCTGTTCTACTCTACTGCATTTTTTTGTTGTTCATGACTATCTTTTTTAGGTATACAGCAATTATTCTCTCAAATGAATTGTAAGTGGGGAACCAGCTAAAGATATGTTTCCGATTCACTCATGATCAAAGAGCTTTTGAACCAATGATTTATAGAACAGCGTAATTAGCAAAATAAAGATGGTCATGACTCGGATATTTTCAGTCATCTTCCAAGTGTTCTTCAGGACTATATAAGCAACAGCAATATTCAAGGAAACATGAAATGTTAAACAAACAAATAAACTAAAAACATTGAAACAGATTTTTGCACTACAAGTACATAACATGTGAAAACACAGATTTCCACTTTTTTTTTTCTCATTTTCATTCTTTTGTTTTTTGATTTTGATACAAGATCTGACAAATGAACTGGGTTTCTGAGTATGTTTAGGCAACTTAGTTTCTTTCATGTGGAAATTCTTCCTCCCTCATTCATTTCCCACTTCCCTCCCTCCCTCCCTTCCCTTTAATTATCTTTCCACTATACTGATCCAGCTCACTGAGTGATTAGTCCAGACATTGAGACTTCCTATTGAACAATCCTAAATGAAACCAAAACAACAACAACAAAGCCACATCAAATAATGTTGCTTAAGCGTGCATGAAAGGTCCAACTTCCACATAGAGTATTACACAATAGTTTGAAACAGTTTTGGAAGACTATGGATCTGTCGTTGTTTGCCTTTAAAAGAAAAGCCCCACCCCCTCCCGCCCCCCTCTCCCCCTGCCTCCTCTCAAAAACAAAAGAAAAAAAAAAAGAAAATTAAGTCTATCATCTTGTGGGACCTTAAAAAATGTAAACAAATACACACCACAAGAGGAAACAAAAAGGTTCTCTATCTAGCCTTTCATGTACAGGACAAAGATCACTGAGGCAATACCTGAACAAATTATCACACACACACAAAAAAATCAATTAGCTCCCTAGTTATAGGAATACCTTTTCACTCTAGTTTTTCTCTTGAACTGCCAAAATTAAGGGGGTTGAGAAGAGGAGACGGAGAGAGAAAGACAAGGGGACAATATCATTGACTTACCACTTGGTAATCATCAACTATTGGAAGCACAAGTGTAACATTTTTGTCTGACTTGCTTGTATACATTGTATGACCGCAGAGCTGAAATGTTCATGCGTTAAGTGTTAATGTGGGCAAGCTGCATAAGCACCCATAAAATACAACGCTACAATGCCAGGAGGATACTTTGCATATGGGCGGGTAAAAACAAGTATGATCAGCTTTTTGTTTCAATTCATGCATAGAGTTCCATGTGTGTGTACAAGCACGCACTGCTACTGGCTTTGTCGTTCTCTCCAACATGAAAAGTCATGCAGCTCTCAGTAACAGACTGATATGAGCAAATTTCCAATGGTAGAGACAGATCTGAAACAAGGGAAACAAACAGACGGTAAGTTCAAATTTTACACTGGCCAATACATGAAATAAACCTGGTTGGATATACTGAATATTGCAGATGGATCAATGACATTATTATGATGAATGGAATGTAGTAGGTAGGTTGTTTTCTTATATGGCGCTGTGCTATGCTTTTTGTGCTGCGCAATCCTCTGTGAACTGTATGATTGCACTGTGATACCAACCCACTTAACATTTTCATCCATGACCTAAAGATCACATCCATGATCTGGATCTCTGTCCATCTATATGTCTATGCGTTTTGTTTATCCACCTAAAAATACATACTAGTGACACACCCACACACACACCCACACCCACACACACACACACAACCTGGCCATCTATCTATATTTCTATATGTATGTGTGTATATATATATATGATGCATTGGGAGTACACAAATTACATTTTGGCAAAAGTTGCTAAAACTGTGTAAAGAAATTGCTAAGACACTTAGATTTTATATAGTCTTCACGTTAAAAGATAGTTTTTCTATCATCTCGTTCTTTAGTACTTGGAGACCAAATGAAGACTGTGAATCCATCAGTATGTTCCAAAGTTCCTTTTGACAAAGTTTATCACAGGGTAAATAAATAGTCCAATCAGCATTAACATGCACAGATAAATGACAATTTCAGGTCAGTCTCTCAATCTGAATGGGGCATTAAAAAATGTGATTTTCATTATCATTATTCATAAAAAAAAACCCTTAAATAACATTAACAATAAAACCATGAAAAAAAAAAAAACAAATTTTTATTGTGTGTGTGTGTGTGTGTGTGTGTGTGTGTGTGTGTGTGTGTGTGTGTGAGAGAGAGAGAGAGAGAGAGAGAGAGAGAGAGAGAGAGAGAGAGAGTGAGTGAGTAAGTGAGTGAGTGAGTGTGTGTGTGTGTGTGTGTGTGTGTGTGTGTGTGTGTGTGTGTGTGTGTGTGTGAGAATAAAATTGCAGAAAATTCAGAAAAGGATATATATATATATATATATATCCCTTTCTATATATCCTTTATATATATATATATATATATATATATATAGACAGAGAGAGAGAGAGAAAGAGAGAGAGAGAGAGATTGAGAAATCTGGTGGCGTGCCATCATGCATTTTATGAGATAGAATTCAAGATTAATCATCAGTGTCATATGCGATTCCTACTGTTTATCAGTACATTTAACAAATCGATTTATTATTTGGATTCTTTCAGTGCATGGGGATAGGGAGAGAGATAAAATGTTGGTTATAGTAAACTTATAGCCCAGCTGACCGCAAAGGGCCATATAATCAGGGCTGTTAGGGCTGGGGGGGGGGGGAGGGGAAGTTTAAAAAAAACAACAAAAAAAAAAATTCACATAATTATGAAAATGTAAATTAAATATCCTGTGGCAACTTCTGTACTGCATGACAGGTAATACAGAAGGTGAGACAGAGACAAGATTCTCTAAGTACTGTTGGACATCCTTATATTTCAGGAACTGAATATGGTGGACATACAATAAGTCTTCTGGTTAATGTTTTTTTAGTTGACTGGGAAAATATCACAATAAGTAAATATGATTCTGCACAGCCCCAATTTTTACACATCCCATTAAATAAAGATTAACTTTGTTTAGAGACACAATAGTATGCTCATAATTACATTCATTTTACTTCCAACAACATTTTTGGAGAGCCCTTTTTGGTCAAATATGATGGGAAACTATCAAAGGGTAGCACAGAATTTTCATAGTATGATTGATTATAAAATTCAATTGAATTCATGATGATTTATGATTAACATCTTAACTAAGCTTACAAATGAAAATGAAAACAAACTGAAGTCCCGAAATAATATCAATAAGAAAAGATGGCTTTGGGTAGTCACCTAAAGTTGTTAAAAACAGTTGGGAATTACTGGTAAAGAAAAAAAAAACTTATTGCCAGTGGAGAATTACATCAGACTTGTCCTATGTATCTCTTTAGATTTCTACTGCCTCTATCAACACTTTCTCTACAAGAAATTACCTCTCTTATTAGTTGTAGGTAACAATTTTACGAACATTCAGTTATGGCTTTAAAAAAAAAAAAAAAGTATGGGTCATTTCTGTACAATTTCCACCCATCCTGTTTATCTGTCTAGAACTGCATGTTTTTATATCTTTTGAGTCAATTTGTTCCAGAGGCAGCATATTTGCCATATACACTGATCTGGGAGATAGGATATGTACATCTTCATCTTTTATCCACCAGCCACTGCTAAGCATTGTGCCAAAGTTCAGGACTGAAGTGTAGTACCAACCATTTGGCCATAAGGCATGGTCTGTGAATAAAATATGCATGTGTGGAAATATCCCCTTTGAAGGATGCAATCTGGATGCTCCATAGCCTTGAACAGAGGTTAGTGTCACAGTGATAACTGGTTGCAGACCTGTTCAATCAAATCAGAATCATTTACATACGGTGATTTAACCCTGGCAAGTAAAATCCCAGTCAAAGCTCAGAATGCTATGGCATCAGATGGGAAGAATGGGACCACACACTGAAGTTGCCATGAATGCATCTGATCCCTGACAGTGTGGCTAAAATTTGCCTATCAATATTGCAGGTGACCAATGATCTTATGATACTACTTTCACTACCTGTCATGGTGCACTGGTTAGTATCAAGGAATTGCACAATTTGCAGGCTGTGATTCCCACCAGAGGCATTTATTTATGGATTTTTCTGTCCTGTCTAGCTTCTAACCAAAGCTGAAGGCACTGTAGTATCAAACAGGAAGACAGGTGCCATATTGTCAAGTTTCATTGCCTTAATGGATCCATACATCTCTGATACAAGTGATAGTGTTGCTCAATTTACTGACCAATATGGCAGGTGTCTGTACTCTCTGATCTGGCCTGGATGGAACGAAGTGTAGAGTAAAGCCCTGTCAGGTAGTCTCTAACCAGAATGGAATTCCAAAGCATCATCCAAAGAAAGTAATGAATTCCAGGTACCTTCAGGTCCTGCTCTTATAGTGACCTGAGTTTGATTCATCTCTGCATCCATGCTACGTAGTGATCAATTTGTGTCACAAGTCATCTGCTCTGATCAACAAGTTTAATTATGAGACTTGCTGGATGGACACCCTTCAGAAGGAGTGCTCACTCAACCTGGGTTCTATGATGAAGCTTCTGATGCCAATATGGGGGTTAGATCATAATGATTCATATTTGTGAGGCATTGCAACATATCAGGTACCATTGAATACCACTGATGTGATTGGGTATTAGTCCAAAGACTCCTTTGGAGGGTTACCTCATGACTGCTTGATGCTATTCATTCCCAGTGGACTGCCAGTGTTGGGACTGTGACACGACAAACTTATATCAATGTAGATGTATATATGGGGTGCCAGGATCAGCAAGGTGGGACTGGGAGTAATTCCACTTGGGAGCACATGGAAGATGAGACAGAAAAACAAAAACAAAAACAAAACAAAAAAAAAAAAACAGACAAACAAAATCTTATGATGGGCACAGCAGCTGAATGAGCAGCACATCACAACATTATGGCTCTCAATATGAGGATCTCAGGTTCAAGCACAGGCTGACAGGTGAAATGTGGAGTGGTGTTCTTTTAATTTTTTTCAGTCAACATATAGACATGCTACCTGGAGAATCTCATCTATGTGTACACTCATGCGCAACATCAGACATGCAAAAATGATGCATACGAAACAGATTCTGTAATCCATGTTTGCCTTTAGCGGATTAAGCAAACAGTAAGATCTCCAGCATGCACCATGACATCTGGACAGAAGATGGACACCTCCAAGCCTACCCACTGCCTACAAAAATGCTGTGATCAGATATATATATAGATAAATCAAATAGCAGCAGCATCACTGTTCATCTTCTGTTATGTCACAGAATGATGAAGACTATGCATGAAATATCATGGGTCCAGCTGATGACAAAAGGTATCTTGTGCAGAGCACCACAATACTTACTGCCATGTCATTTAATCTTGGGGATTACACAAAGAGAATATTAAGGTTTTCATCCTGTTTTTTTTTTTTTTTTTTTTTGCAAACATATGCACACACAGAGATTGGTACTATAAGAACACATTCATATACAAGGGACTGGTTTCGTCAGAGTGGGGAGAATGAGATAGATTTCCACTTTCTTTTCAGAGAATGAAAATACAGTCTCCAAACAGTTGATGAGCTGGGAAGTGGGGAAGAGGTCAGCAAAACTTATATATCTTATTCTTACTTAAAAAATGAAGAGCAGACATTAGGCACTTGCCAAATGAAAATGTTCAGTTTTGGAAAGGATTGATGGTGAACGTGGAGGAAGAGAAGTGGGCATGAAGAATTCATTTTCATTCAATGGATACAGTAGACCTAACAAAAATGCTTTTAGGAGGGGGGTGAAGGTGAATGAAGAGTGCATAGCCCGTGTGTCATTCTTTGCTGATATACAATAATCTGAATGAGTCTGATAATTTTGTTTTCATGGAAGGAATGGAATTGGTATGGAGGAAGAAGGAAGAATGGGACTGTTGGGGAGGAAAGGGAAAGAAGCATGCAACTCTTTTCACACGCCTACTTCCCCAATCTGCACCTGCAAACCAACACTTACTTTATGAATTACAGTTGGGTTTACAGATGATCACCACAGACTCCATGGCGGCTGTTTAGCAGAACCAATTGGCACACTTGAAAGGTTCAATGGAATGTTAATGACTGCTTCATCCAAACCTTCTGATTTCAAATGACGATGGATCATTAGTCCGTCTTTTCCCATCAAAAACATAGCAGGAATGTCGACGTTACGACCCGTTTCATCATCTACCATATCGATCATGTGATCATCATTCTCTTTGTTGTTGTCTGCAATTATCACAGCCAAAGCACCAGCGTTCTGCGCATGAATGGATTTCGTCATAAAAGAACATCCTCCCCTAAACATTAGGACAACTTTGTTTTGAACACTGTTTGTGATGGGACGACATGCTTCCACTGGGTCAGCAAGCATAAGTTTCACCTTGTTGTACTGTCTGTTGAAATTTGTCCCAAAGTCTTTCGCCTGGCGCAGTTTATAAGTATAACTGAGAATTTGGGGTGTAACTATTTCAAAGAAATAAAGTGTTTTCATACACCAGATTTGCGTCCGGCGAAGACGCAATATCATAGTAATGGTATTCAACGGGTGGTTCAGTTTGCGCTTCCGATTCATCATCTGGTTCATCGAAACCTGAAATTACCGCTATCAATATAAACAGTAAATATGAAATGTCAAAGACAGTTCGATTCATTGCCGTCGTTAGATGAGATAACCCACTTTCTTGGTTTCAATGACTATGAATGAGGTTAAAGTCAACGTAGACCTCTAAACACACGAGGCTGACTGTTAAAATGTTGCGTCCATGTTGACAAGGGGAGCTACTCTCATGGCGTGAACAATATTCAATGACGTGTCTCCTTTTTCTCTCTCTCCTTTGAATATGATCGTTATTATAATCATTGTTATATTAGTATCATTATTTGTTTTATTTGTGTTCTCTGCTTGTGCAACATTCAAATCAACAAGCACATGAATAAGTTTCAGTCTATTGCAGTATTCTCTCTTTAATAGTGGAAAGACTTGCTACACCAACTGGGACCCGAAAAAACATCTTTTAAACCAAACGAACAAATATGCAAGTAAACAAGCCAATTCAGAACATTCTCCCGGTCTCTGAAGAGATTCCAACATATTCACCCAAACACATACATTAAAAAAATGCAAATGACAAAGAATTTGACTAATTTAAAGGTACTAGTACATTACATCAAACTAATCTAATGACATGAAATGGCCACAACATTAATTTATTATTATGAGTCGAAATTCTTTGAATACTGTCTTTACAACAACAACAACAACAACAACAAAAAATTGTGTCAGTTCCTTTTGTGTAGACTCTTCTAGAGCTTCACTCAGTGTCTGAGGATCACGCATTGCTCAACGTTGCTCAACGTGCTAAGGAATGTCCTTGCCGTCCACACATTCTACAGGCTCGTCCATCTGAAGAGGTATGCAGAGCAGAAGCAAAGGGTACTGACTTTCCAGAAGTCTGGGATTCATCTTTGACATAAGTCTGAGATCGTTCCCTTCTTTCTATTTCCTTCTTCAGGAAGTCCATGAGAAATGGCAAGTCTCGCTCATGTGATTCACCGTCTCCTGCCCATTCAAGGCTCTGGGGGGTAGGCATGACAAGGTGAGAGGGATGAGGTAACACCGTACTGCTCGCCCGAAATCTAAAGTGGTTTAAGACTACAGACGTGTGCGTGAGGACTGTTGTAGGTTTTCCATAGTTCCTCAACTGCTGGCTTTTGTGAACCTCCTGAGATAACAGATCTTGAATATGAGAAAAATGATGCGTTCAGGGCGACCATAGCGTTGCTTCAAGAGTTCACAAGCACATTTTATAGTCAGCAGCATTCAGCGAAAGTCCTAAAATCGCCGACTTTGCTTCACCCTCAAGAAGAGATCGCAAGTAGGTAATGTCTGGCAACTCACTACGGTCTACAACAGCTTCAAACTGTTCCCAAAACGAGGGCCATCCTTTGATGTCACTGCTAAAGGTAGGCAGTTCCAATTTCGATGACTTTAGCTCAGCCTCACACGCTGTCTGGTAAATTAGACCTAGATCTAGAAAGAGCTGTAAAAATCTTCAATGCTTTGAGCCTGACAGTTCTGGCCTTTTCTCTGAACACAGCAGAACTTCAATATCAGCTCCTAACTCTTCATCTGGAATGAGTAGTTCCACTGTTGCCCGAGCTTCATCCAGTCTTTTTTTTTAATTTCTCATTAAACTCTTCCAGAGCTTTACTCAATGTTTGAGGATCCACTGACTCACGCTCGCATAGTTCCTCCAACTTACTGCATGAGCGTGTCAACCATCCACCAGCAGCTTCCCTTGCTTTGACCCTTTGTTCCAAGTCCGGATGAGACATGCTGATCCAGTTGAAAAATGTTCCACCACAAAAACACTGTCACTGAACCTAACGATAAATAACAAGACTTAACTCTGTACGTTCCTTTTATTGTTTATTAATTTTTTTTTCTGTTTAACTTCTCGGGTTCCGGCACCAAAATCCATGTGCGACATTCAATCCAAGCACATGAACTAGGTTCAGTCTAACAGTATTCTCTCTTTAACGGTGGAGACTTCAACTGACATTGTTGTTATATTACGTAACCTCTGGTTGACACACGTACTTTGACCTGAAAAAATATTTTAAACCGAAAACGAACAAATATATATATATAAGTAAACATAAGCCAGTCCAGAGCACTACTTTCTCTGTAAAAACTTTGAGAGAGATAACGTGTGAGACCAACGTGTAAAACAACGTAATCTGTCGACGGAAAGAAGCTTATCGACATACATGTGGCAGGGTCTGTATCAGTGACATGTAAGGAAAGGGGAGGTGGGAGGGTTGTGAGAAGAGGGAGGGGAATCCGAATCCTAACAACTCCCGAGGCGGGTGATAGGAGGGAGGGAGGGGAAGGGCCCTCTCCAGGTGAAGGGAGCAGCAACATGTCAAAACTGCCAACTAGAGGGACGTAGGGTGTTCCCCCCTTGTCCGGGCCTCCATGGAATCTTCAGCGAGGCCAGACGCCTCAATAATGCAACTAATTGCAAAAGCATAAGTACTGGGCCTTGATTAAGTGTGTGCGAGTGTGCGTGCGTGCGTGCGTGCGTGCGTGTGTGTGTGTGTGTGTGTGTGTGTGTGTGTGTGTGTGTGTGTGTGTTGCGTGCGTGAGTGCGTGCGTGCGTGTGTGCTGCGTGCGTGCGTGCGTGCGCGCGAGCGCGCGCGTGTGTGTGTGTATGCGCGCGTGTGCGTGCGTGCGTGCGTGTGTGTGTGTATGTGTGTGTGTGTGTGTGTGTGTGTGTGTGTGTGTGTGTGAGAGAGAGAGAGAGAGAGAGAGAGAGACAGAGAGAGGGTTTATTTCAGCGAGGAGACAACCTTTGCGGTCGGCTGGGCTACAAGCAAATGCTCTCTGTGTGTCTCTTTGTCTGTCTGTATGTCTGACATCTGTCTGTCTGTCTCTCCCCAGTGTACAGTGTCACATTCGTTAGATTATCCAAAACACTGGTAGGACTACATCTGCGATGCGGAAATGTTGTTCAGTTGACACAAATTAAAAAAAAAATCACGGTTACCTGTCGGATTACTGAAAATATTTGACTTATCATAAAACAAACAACAAATAAAACAAAGAAACAAAAATCCCCTTTAGGTGACTTGATACAAACATTTAGAAGACTAAAGGCATAAACAACGTAGACCTAGAGCAATAAAGAAAAAGAGCTTTATTCTGACACACAAGTGCACGGCAGGCAGATCCACAGGACGAAAGCTGAAGCTTTAAAGAAGACTGTTCTGACTAAGCAGCAGCGCACTGCGTCAGCAGACAAAAACATCAGCCCCAAAAGAAAGGCTAGAAGAAAGAAACTCGTGGAGAGCGTGGCAGCAGAGAGTCCTCAGAAGAGAAGCCCTCTTCAAGCGAGTGTTTCGGCCCTTATCTCCTGACACTCTAGGGGGTTGGGCCACACCCGGTTCATGACTCCGGATGTCCCTCTGCTGCCCCTTTTTTTTCCGATCTTGCCCCCGATCTTGGGATGAGCCATGACTGGGATTCGAACCCATGCCATTTTGGACATGCTCATTTCCACTTAATGACTCGCGCACTAACCACTGAGCCACAGGGACACCTGATATTGTAGGAAAAGTTAAGCCTTATGAAGTTCACTTTTGTTCCTCCTTGACCAGATCCAACTTGAACACCTCTCTGCCGCTTCTGCCATGCTTTCAGGGCTTTGGTTTTTTCCCTCCCTGCAACTGAGAGCTGTTTCATGAGGCTGTATGCAGACGTTCCACAACCCCCCTAGCTCCAGTTTCTGCAGTGAGGACTTTGACCTGATAGCCTTCTCTCCTCAGGCTGTTTGCCAGATCAGCATACTTTTCAGTCTTGTAGACCTGAGCTGCCTCCATTCTGTTCTCATATGGCACCGTGAGCTCGATCATGATCAGCTGCTTGGTTGACTGAGAGTGTAATACTATGTCTGGTCTCATGCCACTCTTGCTGATAATCTCTGGGTGACTATTTCATTCTGGGAGGTCTGCTGTGCACTCCCAGTCATCTGCCCCGTCCAGCTGACTCTGCCTGCATGTTCCGAGTGGCACTGTTGTTCTTGGCCATGAATCGCTGCCTCCTGCCGTGAAGAATATTGCGGGTGCTTTTGGAGTCCTGATTTTCCCTTTTGTGGTGTTGGTACTAGCCCAGACTACTTGTACAATCTCTTTGAGTACTTGGTTGTGCCTCCATGTGTACCTTCCTTGAGCCAGGGCTACTTTACATGAGCTTAGGACATGCTCCACTGTTTGTTTTCATGGCAAAGGGGGCATGAAGGATCGTCTGTTTTTTCCCACTTGACCAGGTTTGCATTTGAAGGTAGAAGGTCATATGCAGATCTGAGAATGAAGCTGATCCTGAGAGGGGCCATGTGCCAAATGTCATTCCAAGTGAGACTTCTTTGGAGTGCATTCTCCCATGTTGTCCATTGCCCTTGCTGGCTCTGCTGGACTGCTTTTTGGAGTCTTTGTTGGTCTTCTTGTTTTTCTCATCTCCTGAATCATCATGTCTCTTTTGGCTTTTCCTTTGGCCTTTGACCACCATTCAGTTTTGGTCACCCCCAGTCCTTGTCTGTTGGTCTGTGTGTGTTCTGTTATTTCTCTGATCTTGAGACTTTCTTTTACAGAATCCATCGCCTCTTGAACTTTCCATTTTCTGCCTGTCTTCAGCTGGGGCTTGATTGCTACAACCACCTTGTCTCCTGAGTCCTCCAGCATGCTTTGAAGTCTGATCTTCCCTGCTTTATGTTCCTCCAGGATGGATTTCAGTGGTAGTTTCAGCTTTGCTTGGCGACAGTATAGCGCTATGTCAGTTAGACAGGGTGGGACACCAAGCTAGAATCATACCACACTGCAAAGGACATCAACGTCAGTGACTCAGACGAGGAATTTTACGGGCTGTTGACGCCAAATGCAAGAAACTAAGAATGCTGTCCCCGAAGGCAAAGGAAGAATGGAAAAACGAATAGAATGGGAAAAATAAAATCAGATGAGAAAACTTGTGTTCACGAACTGGATGCGCTCACAGAAAACAGAACACTGGAACAAAAACTAGTCATGTTCAATGACATTGTGTAATTCACCCATACGGACGTGCAAGGAATAAAACGCCAAAGTTTTATAGACATCTCAAAGAAAAAAAATCCAGATGCCAGTTAGAGATGAATAACGTGCAGAAAGGAAAAGAATCTTAAGAAACAGATGAAGGCTATCTTAAAGAAGCAAGGGCTAAAGATATTCTGGGAAACCTAAAAACACAGCACAGTCATCACGGAAGAGAAGGAGACAAAGACCGAAGTTTGCTTCTTCAGGAAACCAGTCAAGCAGTCGAACTCTGGGACACTATCAGTAGTTAAAGTAACCGATGAAAACAAGTCCCGGTCATCAGAGCTAGGCACCATTTAAAATCCAGGTTTTGGCATCGCCTGCAGCGCAAAGGAAAAAGCTCAACAACAAATCTCCAACAGTGGATGAAAAAAGAAAGTGGTTAAGAAAGCTAGTGCCAAATCATCCTCTAGGTCTAACAGAATACACTGTCTACATGCAGAAGAAATGTCCCCATGTCCTTGAGTAGTTCCAAAAACTGATAAGATCAGCATGAAGGATTTTGATGATCAACAACCGATGGTTAATAGCACTCCAAAACAGAACCCGAGTGACTTCAGCCTGTTTAGAACAATATTACTTCCGAAAGTTGAGGGGAAACCCTTCTTCTCTGCCATGGCTCCTGTCAAGATCAGCTTCCGTCTCTGAACTATATGAGGCCACTCGCCCTGGAATGTAAAACTGGTGAAAAGGGAGAAACCAGGTCACACGGCATGTCCACTGCATACGGGCAAACAAACAGTGGAAATGTCCTGACCTCATACAAAGGAGGGCTAACCAAAGGAAGACAAACATGGAGGCACATTAATGTGAATATAGAGGTCGCATATATATATATATATATATATATATATATATATATATATATATATATATATATATATATATATATATATATACTGCTAAAATAGTATGGTAAAAGGAAGTTTTAAAATCAACAGATCTGTTTCGAGCGCTGGCTCTCCTCAGGATGGTTTTGGGTCGCCTACTGCCAGTGTTATATGGCCTAATGTCACTGTTTGCACGTGCGGATTGGCTGCACGTGTTGTTCGGTTTTTTTCGGGTTGTTTACAGTTCAGGGTGCGTTTGCTGACAACGATTTCCATTTGTGCCTGCAGTTGTTTACTATTTCTACTTTAGTATTTAGGGTTGCTAAGTATGGTTTGCATAGTATTAACCATTTTTCTGTTGAACATAGGTTGCATCTTTTTGAAATGTTATTGTATGGTGATGCCCTTTTTATGATTTTCCAGGATATGTTATAGTTTATTTTTTTGTCTTTAAGTCTCCAAATATATTTGCTCAGTTCTGTTTGGTTTTTGTATTTTACTTTGTTGAATGACTGTTTATGGTTTGCATATCTGGTTTTGAAGTGATTTTCAGTGATCCCTATGTATGTTTCTTTTTCATTTTCTGATGTCACAGTGGCTTGGTATACAATGTTGTTATAGAGGCATTTGTTGCTTAAGGGACACTGTTCTTTTGTAGTACAATTGCTGTGTTGCTTTTCATTTTGTTGGATGATCAATTATATTTTTAAGGTTAGGCATGCATGAATATGATAGTTTTGATGGTGTTCTTGTTGAATATTTTTGGACAATTTGTGTTCTTTTGGGAAGGATACTGTCAGAATTTTAAAAAATTCTTTCCCTACGTTTGTTTTTACTCGTCCATCACTCTCTCTCTCTCTCTCTCTCTCTCTCTCTCTCTGTATATATATATATATATATATATATATATATATATATATATATATATATATATATATATATATATATATGTCATTAGTACTGTAAAGGAAATCCCTTCACCAGAACCCATCAACAATGCCCTACAGGCAGGGAGTGAAAGAAATAGGCACACCCTCAGGTGCGATGTTGAACGCTTGCGTCACTCGTTGCATTAAAGCAGCATACACTGAATGGAGTGGATGACTGAGAGTGCACAGGAGACCTTTCAGAATAGCAGGGAAAATATGAATTATCAGCGAGTGTGTAACTGAAAATGGATTCAGTATTCTACTTCTTTTCATCAAAACAAATGATCCTGACAGAACTCACTGTGCTGTGCAAAAACAGAGTGGAGGAAACATACAAATATATATTTGAGAGATACGTCAGTCTACTGGCAGTTTGAGGCAAGAAGAGGACCGAACCCCTTAAAAACGAAAGCAAAGTCAATGAAAAGAATTCCAGTTGGATTCTGGCCGTCATAAAGGAAAAAAAAGGGAACCTTGTACTGCATAAATTTCCCAGTTA
>JADBJO010005459.1:65000-70000 GCA_016801955.1 Conus betulinus
GGTTTCTAATCCCATTCTAAAAACACTTCGGTCTGTATTACTAGCAATAAAAAAAGATGGCAAGCATCTTTTCGTGCCATGCACATTTTTCTTTGAATAATGCTGCTGTGTGTGTGGATTATTATCTTTCATCATCTGATTGTTTCATTCTGAAACATAACTTTAATCCATCTTACAGCCTGTGTACAACCAGTGTAAGTAACAAAGTCAAAATTCAAACGATATCCTTCGTTTTGAATTTTGTATGTTTTAAGAGTCATTCAGAAAATGTGCAAAGCTGTGAACACGATTTTGATCCACTTAGTTTGCCTCATAAAAGTTTCACCTGCCAAACTTTTGTTTGTTGCATACATGCCGTTAAAGTATGCGAGTTTTCAAGTTTTCTAATTTAAGTGGGCATCAAAAGCCGTGATGTACTGTTTTTAAATTTGGTATACCAAGTCAAAACGACGTTTACATTATTATCTGCTGTCTTTCCTCTAAAACTGTCTTTTTTTTGTTCCACGCGAATTGGTTACACAATAACCAAAGTTTGTCAATAGTCATCTAGAGGATTTGTAGGCAATATCCATAGTGGTAGCAGCTCAGATGAAATTAATAATGTCAATAAAGCTAGTCTCCAAGTGGCTCTACGGTCCTTTTGGACAAGACATTTACCAATACCTGAACCTCAGAGAAATTACAGAATTGTTTTGGATTCACACATGTTTAAAACCAGGCACACCAGACTTACCCGCCTTAAAAAGTTTGTCTGTTCTTTGCCCCTGATGCCGCACTTGGAGGAAACCCACAGCAACAACACTAGTGACTGGTACTGAGGGTGTGCTGTTCCTGCTTCATGCCAGATTATGCCCCAGACAGAACAAGATTCAAAGCGAAATGCTGTGCCGGGACAGCACAACGAGACGACCTCAAACAGTGGCAGATCCAGGCCGCATTGTTGTGCGAGAAACCTCTAAACGAGTAGGAGAAAAAGTTGAGTCTGTATATCAGGAAACGAGAGGTCTCAAGAAAGAGGGCCTTCAGATCGTTGTAGATCGAGGGGTTAGATGAACGAGGGACCTCGTCTGGAAAGAAAAGGCACGGATAAGGGGGTGGGGAGGGACGGGTGACGGGGAGAGGAAGTAAAAGAGGGGGTGGGAGAGGAGAACCAAGGTTTTCAGACTCTACCCCTTCTCCTAACACATACATACTTCAGTCCCATTCCATTGCATAAGCAAGTCCAAAGGCTCCGTAACCAGCACATTGTGGTAAGAATAGAAAAGCTCGTGTGGAAAAACAAGATCGTCGCAGGAATACACCATGAGCAAGATATTGTCGACAATGCACAAATTATTCCTCCCCTTATCCACCCCTCCACCCACTCCGCCACTCCCTCCCGCCCCTCCTTATATCTTGGAAATTGTTCGGTATTTGGTAATTCCTTTCTACCACGACGCCCCCATCCGCACCCTCCCTCCTTCCATCCTTTTGCTGCTCCGCCCCTACGAGACGAATGTTTACGAAGAACGAAGAGCGATCAGTTCTGAAGAATGACAGTGCAAAAAAAAGATGGGAAGCCTTTGTAGAAAATTACCCCAATCGTAGAGAATAGAATGAAGACATCAACAGAAGACATACAGCCCGACCTCAGGTCGTTTATAACCCGTCGGACAGCAGAGCATAGAAAAGATCTCTGAAACGATGGGCCTACTACTCTCCAAAACGGACGGGGAGGTCACACGCCTGAATAAAACATTGTGGGCGATGATGAGAATACATGCACGCGCACGCGAACTGGCACACACACACACACACACACACACACACACACACACACACACACACACACACACACACACAGTGATTACAAAGTTTTAGTCTTTGGGGATAAATGGTAATCGTCCCGGTGAAAATGGCAATTGTCATTTGCACTCGTTTAATTTCAAGCTGTAGTGGCGCAGCTGTCATTATTACAAGCCGGTGCAAATCATGAATCCGCCATTTACTCTAAACAATTGCCAGACGAACCGGATTCTGATCTGTACTGTGATACGTACATACATACACTTATGTAAGTCTGTCTGTCTGTCTCTGTCTGTCTGTCTGTCTGTCTCTCTATCTCTGTGCGCTTACATATGTATGTATGTATGTATCTGTCTATCTATCTGCCTGTCTGTCTGTCTGTCTATCTATATAGATGTCGCACACCTTTGACAAAATTTAGAAAGAGATGTAGTAAGTACTTTTGAGTGAAGTGAAACGTCTGGCTTTTAAAAATTGATAACACTTGACTGGGTCTTTTTCAGAACAACTATATAATTTGAAGATTGGTCGTAAAGACCGAAACAAAAGTGGGTGGGGGGGGGGGGGGGGGGGGGGGGGGGGGGGGGGGCAGCACTGTGCTGTCGTGGGTCCTCAGTTTGTCCTCAGTTTTCATGTCCTTGAAAAAGACTCTAAGAGTCTTGTGAATGTTTTTGTTTTTCTTTTTGACCCCCCTTTTGTTTCGGTCTTTACCACCAATCTTCAAATTATATTCTGTTTTTAACAGTGTGCTATTCTTTTATAGTGTGTATGTGTATACTGCTTGTTTGTTTGTTCAAAGTACAAAAGTTTCTGTTCACATAAACGGCACGAGACACCAGTTTGCATGGCAACGAAAACAAACCAGTAACTATCACATTTCAGTTGTTCAACCTCCGTTCACACAGCTCAGTCAGACAACTGCCGTGCTACGACCATTTATTTCCACATTCACAAAAAATAGGATCCAGGTAAGGCAATTAATGACGAGGTCGTTTCCGAGGTGATCAAGAGCTTCTGATCCCGGAACATTTTCGAAACAAGAGAACTGTCTCAAACAAAAAACATCTCTTTCATCCTCTAAGTGCAACTGACTAAAAACAAAACAAAACAAATCAGACCAAAAACAAAAAAGAAAGAAACAAACTCATGAATGCGTTGGCCGAACGCCACGCGTATGTCTTTAGCCACTTAAACACCGTGGTATTAGTTTACTTGCGAAACACTTGAAAAATTTGTCTAATACAATCGTTCCTTCACACGGCGCACCAGGTGAAGTTGCCGGTCATACTCTATGTATATTCTTTTATGAGCGTTACCATGTCCCAGGGTAAGAAAAGGAAATGTGATCCGGCTAACTCCTGGCTTTCCATAGACTATTACCTGGCTTTCTATAGACCATTACCTGGCTTTCTATAGACCATTACCTGGCTTTCTATAGACTATTACGTAGTTACCACGTCCGGGGTAACAAAAGGAATCTTATTAAGCTCACTCTGGGCTTTCCTCGGCCTTGCCTAGTAAGTCATCAGGCCCAGGGCAACGAAGATTTTTTTTTTTTTTTTTTTTTTTTTAATTTCCTCAGCCGATACCCGACTTACCTTGTTCAGAGTAACATAGAGTAATTTTATCACTGCACACATTTTGGCTTTCCACAGCCTATGCACAAATCACCAAATCTTCACAACTGGAAGCAGGGTTGCCATTACGGAAAATTACAAACAACAACAGTTGGTTTCAGAGATGTCACTTTTCTGTCCATCTAAAACAGCTGGTTACTTTCATGAACGCATTTTTTTTTGTGATACCTCCCCCTCCCCCCCTCGCCACCCCCCCCCCCTCCCCTTCCCAAAACTCCTGATCAGACGTTTGCACTGTTTTTTTTTTCGCGTTCAGTTTCCTCGGTCAATGCCAGAAGATGTAATTTCACAATAACGGATGCACAAATTTACATAATCAATGTGGAAAAGAAAGGAAAGGAAAAGAAAACGGGCACCTGAGGTCCTATATCACATTAGGACAAACTTTCATTCTTCTTCTTCTTCTTCCATTTCACTGTAATCCTCCCCCTTTCTTTTCCCCTCCCGATCATTGTTCAACATGTGTCATGGTAATTATTTACATCATCGTTGATCCCCGCCAATCACGTTCCAGCTACACCCTGACGTCAGACAAGAACTCAACTAGCTCCGCCAACTGGAGAGAGAACAAACAACAATTACGAAAGGGGCAGGGCTCGGCGGTTGATGGGTCTGAGGAGGAGAGGAGAGGGGAGTGGGAAGGGTCGGAAGGGGTGGGATGGGGGAAGACGGGGAAGTTATACCACGATCAGCAGGATGCGTTGTTCCTTCTTCGCTTCATTCTGGATTTCAAGTCTCTCTTCCTCTGTATGTCTGTTTATTTTGTCTGCCTATCTGTCAATCTGTCTTCTGTTTGTCTTGTCTTTCTGTCTGTCCACCTCTCTCTCTCTCTCTCTCTCTCTCTCTCTCTCTCTCTCTCTCTCTCTCTCTCTCTCCTCCCCCCTCTCTCTCTCCCTCTGTGTTTCTGGCATTTAGGAAAGAAAAGAATAAAATGACATGCCTTTCAAGTTATCTATCACTATTCAAAAGAAGACACTTCAGACTCAAACAAAGAAAAATGAAAGTGTAGAAAAGATAACATGGATACCTGACTTTGAAAATATATTTACAAAAAAAAAAAACAAACAAAAAAAAAAAAAAAAAAAACAAAAAAAAAAAAAAAACAAAACAAAAAAAAAAAACGCCGAGACCGAGCATATATGCAAAGTTAATCAGAGCTAGGAAATTAACTCGTACTGACATCGGTGAATCCTTTGTCTTGTTTGATATTTTGTAAGAAGCAATGTGCATGAAAAAGAGTGTGTAAATGATACGAGGAAAACTATTGATTGGTACGATGCTTCGAAGAAGAAACATATGAACAGTACTTCGAAAAATAAGAAACCTTCCTTTGTGTAGCCAGAAGAGGGAAAAAACAACTTTTGGACAGATAAAGAAAAAATGTTGAATTAATGACGCATCATCAAAAGAGTTAAAATTCAATGAAAGAAGAGAAAGAGTTCTAACTAACTTCAAAGACACTTTGATGTAAAGAAAAACCCACAAGCTACAAATTATATTATTATAAATGATGATTTTAACATTTTGTAACAGTATGGGGAAAAGAATTTCAACGAGAGGATCGCAATGAGATGTCAG
>JADBJO010005459.1:80000-85000 GCA_016801955.1 Conus betulinus
TTTATGATCGATTCTGTAGTTTAGCGTCAGCCCCACTACCAACAGACAAAGAAACCAGCAGTGAAAACATAACCTCTGTGGTAGGCGTTTAGTGTTACAGGCGAGCGTGCGTGCGAGCGTAATGTGCGAGCATTGCGAGCGCGTGCGTGCTGAGCGTGACCATCGATCATATTCCAAGAATCAGGATTATATGCGTGCGTGTTTTTCACTGACACAAATAGACCTGGTCAATCGAAGCATATATGCACAACTACGCAGCGAGCGTGCAATAAACAGCAAGCATGCTGTGATGTTCAGCTAGTTCACAGCCAACAGAAAGACAAGGTAAATCAACCCCTGTTGGCATGGGTCACTGGGCACTGAACGTTTCGTCTCTTAATAAAAAAACAGATCTCGAACATGTATGGGTGGCAAAACAAACACTGATAACAGGAAAGGAAATGGGTTGACACCGCGTGTGGTGATTCCATGAAGACAAAGGAGAAATTAGACATGGTCGCTATCTCTGCGTCATCGCGGTGTAATCACAGAGAGAGAGAGAGAGAGAGAGAGAGAGAGAGAGAGAGAGAGAGAGAGAGAGAGAGAGAGAGAGAACTACTGCTTGTGGCGATGGCTTCTTTTGTGTTTTCTTCTTTGTGCTTAATAAAAAACAGGCCAAGGAAAATCCGAAAATGCAGAACAGGAACACCACGTGGGGGGTAATGCAAAGATAAACACACCGGGAAACTACATCAGTGTGTTAGTCGTCTGTTATGAATAATCACCTGAGGGGGGGGGGGGGGGGGGGGGGGGGACTACTAGAAATGTGGAGAGAACATACTCCTGGGTCCTTTTACCAGTCATTTGGCTATAGTTAGGACAGCTTTTGATGGGGTGTACCTAAAAAAAAAAAATAGGGAGGAAAACCCACAAATATAGAAAGAAAAAAAACAATAGAAGGAAAACAAATACAAACAAACAAATAACGCACAATGTATACCGTTCATTGTGTTTAGAGCTACTCGAATACAAAAAACACAAAATTTATACCGTTCATTGTGTTCAGAGATACTCGTATACAAGTAAACAAGATTTATACTGTTCTTTGTGTTTTATAGCTGCCCGCATTTCGCAAAAATATAGATTACTTCAAATGCTCATATTGTGTTTTTATTTTGATAGGTGTTTTCATTTGCAGTACATTACCTTTTTAACGCCTCTTGGAATATTTCTAAGCATTCTTGTTGATTGACTTTGGCTTTAGAATATGATCATGTTTCCAATCTGCAGATACACTGAGCGCACGTAAAAGATCCCACCCCCCAACAAAGGAATAGATCCTCTGCAACAAAAAAAACGGTCCTCTGCAACAAAAGAACAGGTCCTTTGCAACAAAGGAATAGGTCCTTTGCAACAAAAGAATAGGTCCTTTGCAACAAAGGAATAGGTCCTCTGCAACAAAAGAACAGGTCCTTTGCAACAAAGGAACAGGTCCTTTGCAACAAAAGAACAGGTCCTTTGCAACAAAGGAACAGGTCCACTGCAACAAAAGAACAGGTCCTTTGCAACAAAGGAACAGGTCCACTGCAACAAAAGAACAGGTCCTTAGCAACAAAGGAACAGGGTCCACTGCAACAAAAAATAGGTCCTTTGCAACAAAGGAATAGGTCCTCTGCAACAAAAGAATAGGTCCTTTGCAACAAAGGAATAGGTCCTTTGCAACAAAGGAACAGGTCCTTTGTAACAAAGAACAGGTCCCCTGTAACAAAGGAGCAGGTCCTCTGTAACAAAGGAACAGGTCCCCTGTAACAAAGGAAATGTCCTCTGTAACAAAGGAACAAGGTCCCCTCTGCAACAAAGAACAGGTGCCCTGTAACAAACGAACAGGTCCCCTGTAACAAAGGAAAGGAACAGGTCCCTGTGTAACAAAGGAACAGGTCCTCTGTAACAAAGGAACAGGTCCCCTGTAACAAAGGAAATGTCCTCTGTAACAAAGGAACAAGGTCCCCTCTGCAACAAAGGAACAGGGTGCCCTGTAACAAACGAACAGGTCCCCTGTAACAAAGGAGTAGGTCCTCTGTAACAAAGCAACAGGTCCTGTGCGGAGAGATCAGATTTCAGAAAACCACGTTGTCAACAATCCAATGTCGAAGGGGTTTGATAAATACGTGCAGACAGGAAAGGGAGGTGGTACCAGAGAAAGTTTTTTTGTCTTCTTGTCTGGAGATGCTGCACAAAGTAACGCAGTCCACCCTTTCCTTTCCCATCTCCCTCCACACCCTTTCCCCCCTTTTTCCCTGGCCTCTTTCCTTCGCGCCCCCCACCCCCCTCTTTTATCTTTCACACTGGTAGGTCATAGATAGGGGGTGGGGGTGGAGGGGGCAGGGGGGGGGGGGGAGGGGCGGGGAGTAGATGTAGAACAGCAGCTCGAACCGTGCAACGAACGTTCGTTTGGACGACAGCTACACTCAAAACACGACTGACGTTCACCTGACATGGAATCGGAAAAGAATGCAGACAAGGTTTGACCAGACGCTCTTACACCGATGCCAGCCGAGCCTTGTCTGGCTGACTCACGCGCTGTGCTCCGCGTGCTACGTCAGGAATCAGGGATGGAATGAAGGTTAGTAAGCACCTTTCTTTCACTGTTCTCTTTTCTTTCTTTTTTTTTTTTTCTTTTAACCCCGTATTCTTCTCCCCCACAACCCCGTATTCTCCTCCCCCACAAGTCCGTTATTAGTACCGGTGTATCACGTGAAAAATGTCTCCCTACTAAACACACTCTGTGTGTGTGTGTGTGTGTGTGTGTGTGTGTGTGTGTGTGTGTGTGTGTGTGTGTGTGTGTGGTCACACACATTCACAGCAAATAAACAATAATTTAGCCACATTACCCATTTTCTCACATATGACATACATTCATATAGATGAATTTGGATTTCAATTAAACATCTTCTCGGTTCATGAAATCAATGGACAGGGGAATAAAACTTTGTTTTAAATCTGACACTTCTGCATTTAAACCGATCGATATCTTCGTCCTGACTGAAGAAGGTCATACTGATTTGCAAGAACGTGGGTCTGGTCACACGTAATCTTCTTCGCTTTTTACAAACAACACGGCACCTGTATAGCTCACTCAGACTTTTTTGTCTCTCACCAACGATTTTCCTCCCACGTTCACCACTTTCTCAAGCACATTTCTGCTCTTCACAGACAACCCACCATACCAACACATAAATGAGAAAGTTAGAACAGATTCCAAGAAGCATGAATAAAATGTCCGAAGAATGTCAGTATTCACATGAAATGATCGCAGCTTGCGAAGACAATATAATCTGGTTTGACATTTTTGTGGACATACTCAACATGGGATTTAAAATTCAGCTTATTATCTATAAAAGTTCCTAAATATTTGTATGATTCAACACGTTCTACTTCAGCACCTTTGATAAAAAGTGGTGGTACAGCTTTTAGATTCTTTCTAAAATCAATCAACATTTCTTTCGTTTTTGTTACATTCAGATCAAGATAGTTATGATCGCACCAGTCAACAAATCTTTGAACCTCCTTGAAGTAGTAACACAATCAGAGTTGGAAAGATCCACAAGTGCTGAGTCATCTGAATATTTAATGTACAAAGTTGAATCACTTCCTGAACAATCATTTGTGTACAGAGTAAAAAGCACTTATCTGTGGTAACTTTGAAGTCCTCGGCGTTACTTTTCTCATCATAGAAGTGCTGGATAATATTACACATTATTAGATCAATGACAAAAGGGGTATATCCATTTTCAGTGTTGTTCACCTTACAACAATCCATATCCAGTGAAAACAGACGCCTGATGTAAAGCCAAAGAACTAGACGAATAAGAATGATCGATGCAGACTAATCCACAGTGCACCACACAGGATCTGTCAAGCGATTGTCTCTTTTCTGATCTTTATGTTAATAACCAAGGAGGCACAAAGGAAAGACCTATGGGGTAGACTGTTGTAGTAAGTGGACAAGGGAGAAGGGAAGGGGGAGAGGGGAAGGTGGTAGGAGCGGAAATAGGACGTGGAGATTGGGGAAGACCTAGAAGTGAAGATAGGGAATTGCCACAAGGATAACCATTACAGAATGAATGCCACGAGGAATAACCATTACAGAATGAATGCCACGAGGAATAACCATTACAGAAGGAATGCCACGAGGAAGAACCACTACAGAAGGAATGCCACGAGGAATAACCACTACAGAAGGAATGCCACGAGGAAGAACCACTACAGAAGGAATGCCACGAGGAATAACCACTACAGAAGGAATGCCACGAGGAATAACCATTACAGAAGGAATGCCACGAGGAACAAACATTACAGAAAGAATACCACGAGGAATAACCATTACATGAGGAATGCCAGGAGGAAGAACCACTACAGAAGGAATGCCACAAGGAATAACCATTACAGAAGGAATGCCACAAGGAATAACCATTACAGAAGGAATGCCAGGAGAACCACTACAGAAGGAATGCCACAAGGAATAACCATTACAGAAGGAATGCCAGGAGAAATAACCACTACAGAAGGAATGCCACGAGAAACAACCATTACAGAAGGAATGCCACAAGGAATAACCATTACAGAAGGAATGCCAGGAGAAATAACCATTACAGAAGGAATGCCACGAGGAATAACCACTACAGAAGGAATGCCACGAGAAATAACCACTACAGAAGGATGCCACGAGGAATAACCATTACAGACGGAATGCCACGAGGAATAACCACTACAGAAGGAATGCCACGAGGAATAACCACTACAGAAGGAATGCCACGAGGAATAACCATTACAGACGGAATGCCATGAGAAATAACCATTACAGAAGGAATGCCATGAGAAACAACCATTACAGAAGGAATGCCACGAGGAATAACCATCACAAACAAATGCCGTGAGGAATAACCACAATAAAGAAATGACACGAGAAGTAACAATTACTGAGAAATGCCACAATGAATAACAATTACAAAGAAATGGCG
>JADBJO010005459.1:87500-100000 GCA_016801955.1 Conus betulinus
CTATAGCAATGGTCTGCTGTGAATGTGTAATTAGTTTTTTTTCCCTGAAGGATTCTGCAATTTGAGTACATCGGAGATGTAGTGGAAGTGAATTCCAAGCCACGCTACCTGAGTAAGTTAAGCCTGATTTAAATAGATCTATTCTCGGCGTGGGAACCTGGAATTTGGTTGAATCCCTAGGGTTTATGCTAAATTTAGACTGAAGAGTTTGAGGTGCTAAACCCGATGCAATTTTTTGCATTAGCAGACATTTGTTGACAGCGAACGTTTTCTTTTAATGGAAGAGCCCCCGCTTTAGTATAATCCCCTTCACTAAGACTAGATGATTTTAATAGGACTGCTTTAAGCGCTCTTTTAGACACTCTTAAGAGGTTTCATGGCATTAGCACTAGCAGAATCAAATAGTGTTGAACAGTAATTGATTGAAGAGAGAACATGTGCGTGTAGGAACAATTTCCTGGCATGAAGGTTTAAGAAATGCTTAATCCTGCACAGCTGATATGTTTGTCTAGATATTGATTTACATAAACTGCGAAGGTGATAAGACCAAGAAAATTATTATTATCACATATACTCCTAGAACTCGATGGCTATCCACCACTTCAATTTCCTGATTATTGATAAAAAACAGATGGAGGCTGTGTGGTTATGTTTTTTTGTCTTCTCTGCCTTGTTGTTATCAGCATTATTTTTGTTTTTTGTTAGGATTCAATGACATGTGATTTACATTGCACCAATTACTTAAGATATTAGCATTCTTCTGTAATGAAGTGAAAACAGCTTCCAAGCTGGAGCTACTTGTATGGACAGTTGTATCATCACAAAAGAGTTCACATGAATCCTCAATATAAAGAGGGAGATCATTAATATAAACTGAGAACAGCAACGGACCCAACACAGAACCCTGAGGTACGCCATGTTGGATAGGTAGCTTCTCTGATAGTTGTTGTTGACACAAACGATTTGTTGACGGTCTTCTAAAGATGTTATCAGTTGTAAGGTATTTCCTGTTACACCATATGATAAAAGCTTCCTGCATAACAGTTTGTGGTTAATTACATCAAAAGCCTTTGCAAAATCAACAAACAGTGCTCCACAATATTTATTCTCATTAACACTGGCTAGCCATTGATCTACTAGGTTTGTAAGCGCTGTATGACAAGAATGATTTTTCCTGAATCCTGATTGATTTTTTTTTTTAGTTAGGTTGGAGGAATCAAAATGGTGGCAAAGATGTTTATTTATGTGTTTTTCCAAGGGCTTGGACAGAACTGGCAAAATGGATATTGGTCTGTAGTTCGATGGCTCAGATTTGTCTCCAGATTTGAAAATGGGTATTACTTTAGCAACTTTGAACTGAGCGGGAAAGTGACATTTATCAATGCATAAATTGTAAATATAGGTAAGAGTTTCACATATAACAGGTGCTGATAGTTTCAGTTTTTTCCATCAATCCCGTCCAGTCCGCGGCTTCCTGTCTGCTTTAATTGGCATAAAGCTTGGTAAACATCACTAACTGTCATAGGCGGAACAGTGTTGCTGAACGAATGTTTAGCATTACAAATTTTTTTTAATTTTTTGTAATTCATTTGAGTCAGTATTCTTTTCTTTGACAATGTGTTCTGCAACTGTTGTAAAGTGTTGGTTGAGTTCATTTGGTGTTATGCTGGTAATGGGACTTGTCTTTGACTGTGAAGTTTTATTCGTAAGTTCATTTATTGCTTGCCATATGGACTTCGAATTTTGTTTGTTGGCTACAAGTTCACGAAAAAAAATTCATTTTTGCTGTCCGTTTGAGTGAGTTGACTTTATTACGTTGCCTTTTGAATCCATCCGACTTCCCTTCTGCTTCAAGGAGATCGTCGCGTAAGAAACAAGCAGCTTGTATTTCATCAGTCATCCACTTTGGTTGTGCACTATGTTTAACTCGACGCGTTTTGAATGGCGCATGCTTGTCATAAACAGAATTAAACGTGTGTAGCCAGTACTCTAGCGCTTTCTCTGGATCAGTGTAATTATAAACATTAATAAAGGGGGAATTCGTGAGGTCAGTAAGAAAGGTATCTTCGTGGAAGTGTCCAAAAGATCTGTAAGTGATGTGTTTGTGGCCAGTTTTAGGAATTTTGATTCCACTTCTTTTCCACGTAATGCATACTGGAAAGTGGTCGCTGCATCCATTCAAAGGCACACATTTCTCTATGACGTTTTGTGGTTCAGAAAGGTAGATGTGGTCAATTAATGTTGTGCTAGTGAGTGTTACTCTGGTTGGCATGTCTATAATTTGAGATAAGTTGTATGAGGTAGTCCTATCTGACCATGATGTTTGGCCCTTCAATAGATCAATGTTGAAATCACCTAAAAGTATTAATTCTGTGGCATCAAGCGACGCTGCATCCATCATGGCTGTAAACTTGTCCATCCACCAGCATTTTCGGCTGGGTTTCGATACACAAATCCTATTTTGATGGGGTTTTGTTCTCTTTAACTTGATTACTAACCAAACTGCTTCAATTCCAAAACTTTCAAGATCATACAACGTTGGGCATTTAATGTTTCATGAACGTAAAGTAATATGCCTGTAGATTTTGATTCGGTGGGATCTCTGCGTACAATATTGTAGCCAGAGATTAAAACAGCGGCATCAGGGACATTATCTGAAAGTCTTGATTCAGTGAAGCCAAATATATGGAAGGGTTTGTCTTGATTGTACAGTATAGTAGGAACCTCATGTAACTTGTTTTGTATATGGTTTATATTAAGATGTCCAATACGTAGTCCGTCTTCCTGTGGCCACTTTGAGAGATGATTGCACCATTTATGCAACTAAAAAAAAATATATATATATATAGCAAGGATACACTTGAATACAAACTCAATATGTCTGTATGGTATACACACACAACAACTATCTTCAATTCAAAAGGATAATGAATATGAGAAACAAGGAAGTCAAAACTACAAATAAGTGTGATACAACACACTTACACACCAAATCCAACAATGCTCAAAAAAGGATAATGAATATGAAAATGACAAAGTTAAATTCACAAAGTTACGTAACACGCTTGTGGCAAGTGTCACTGAAGCTTTATCCACACCACAGCAGGTTTCTGAGCGTGCTCACACACCATTCAGGTATAATAAAACTATGATATAAGAGTCTTGCTTTCTTCACAGATGCTAATAATGTAGTTCGCAACACAACTTTATCTTTTCAGCTTATCAGATGGTCGGCAGATTCGGAATTACACAGTCCACATTGGCTGATGCATATAGTTCAAAGTCTGCACTTTCAACACACGAGTGTATATATACTTACACACACACACACACACACACACACACACACACACACACACACACACACACACTGATTCAAGTCTATGAGAACTGGCCATAGTTTGGTGGTGGCATTGGCATGAAGTGTGGCCACTGCCAAAAAGTAGGTGGGAAGCTACGAGGAAAAGAAGGGAAGAACATAGGAGGATACACAGGCGGTGGCATCATGGGTGGTGGTTGTGGAGGCGAAGTGTAGTCCTCTCTACTACCATACGAATTAGTTCCCCCCGCGTGGTAGTAGGCCTGCTGTCCGGTCGTCGAAGTGGATGGGTGGGGTTTAGAGTGGGGGTAGGGAGGGGAGGAAAGACTTCCGAGTAGTGTGGGTCGGCCGGAGAATGGGGGGAAGAGTAGGAGGGTTCTGGGGTTGAGAGGACTGTGTGATGTGTGATTGTTTGTTGGTAACATATGTGGAGTAGGTGAATGGACGGGAGGAGGAAGGGAGCGGTGATGTAACAAGGGGGAAGAGGAGAGAGACGTCCAGTGGGGCGAGGCCTGTGGTCACTGCCCCTCTTGGTGCCGATGCTGTCTGCCTGTTTTCTCGCAAACAGATTTTCAGCAAGGCGTGCTGTCCCTTTCTTCGTTGGCAGAATGGCATTTTGGTACAGTGCCATTCTGGGTGCACCACTGCTGCTGGTGGTGAAGACAGCAGTGTGGTCCCTGTAGTGCACACCCACCATGCCGTCACACACCTGCTGCAGGTTCCTGTTGCTGTGTTGAATGACTGCATTGAAGGGGTGTCGTCCTCTGGCAGGCATGATAGCAGAGGCTAGCAGTGACGCTTTGGGAAAGACCCTCCGGCACTGGGAAAGAAGGTCTTTCCACTTGTCACTGCTGATGGCACTGTCTGCTGAGGCCTGGACTTGTGCACAGTCGTGGATCCCAACATGAACTGCAGCTAGTCTCACGGTAGTTGAGGGTGTCTGGCCACTGAGCCACTCGGTCAGTTGGGTCACTGTCAGGTCACACACACACTTTTTGGGGCTTGCTGTTGGGAGGTGAGGAGCGGGAGGGATCCACCCCTTTCACTACATCATCCCCCAGCAGAATGGTAGTGGTGTCCTTAGTGACGCTGACATGTTGGAGAGGGTTGGGGGTGGAGGTATGCTGACTGAGGGACTCAGACACTGGTGTGGAGTCTGCTTTGCCTGCTGTGTCCACTGTCAGCGTTGCTCTCTGTGGCAGCGGCATTCGGCTGGGTGGGCAATATGGGAGATGATGATTTGTGGGTGGATGATTTGGGGGAGGGTGGTTTGGAGGATGCAGTCTTGGAGGGCAGTTTGTGATTTTGAGGAGCGGGGGAGAGGTTTTTGTGTGTTTTGGGCTTGTAAGTGTAGTAACTGAGTGGTGAGGGCATCTATGTCAGTCTTGAACAGCACACATCTGGCATATTCCCTGGCTTTGAAGCTTGGTCACCGTCTTTGTCACTGGAAACGCTTTCAGTGTCTGTGCTGGTGTCTCGAGAGAGAGAGAGAGAGAGAGAGAGAGAGAGAGAGAGAGAGAGGGAGAGAGAGAGACAGAGCATAGAACATAGGGAAGGGTGTAGGTGGAGAGAGAGAGAAGAGAGAGAGAGAGAGAGAGAGAGAGAGAGAGAGAGAGAGAGAGAGAGAGAGAGAACAGATACACTGACATACAAGCAGGCACATCAACCAACCTTTGGGTAACAACCCTTTTTGTAGCTGTAGTAATGGAAGAGAAACAGCATAACATTACTTGTTATTTTGTCCCCTCTTCAATACAGTTCGTGAAGATACAATTTTGACTCTTCCACAGAATTATGTCCAATTACAAATTCTCTTAGAAGGTAGATTTGATCTTCGAGCTGAAGTGAACACATTAATATTTGAAAAAAGTGCATCAGTTTATCTCTGAATAGAATCGATTTCAGTCTTGATTTTCTCATTTCTTTACTTATTCATTCTTGCCTCTTTATTTTTACTTTCTACAGCTACATAGTTCGGTTCTTATTTATTCATTATGGTCAGTTTCTTTGCTCTTGAAATAAGTGGTTGACTGACAAGTCGATTGGCCCAAGACATAGTTTACTAAATAGTTTGTTTGCTAACCGATTAGCCAACGTCTTCGCTGAAATTAGTAATTCTTTTTTCTGCTTACGCAGTTGATGTAATAGAGTCTTCAAAAGGGAAGACAAACAATAACAGGAAATGAAAAAAAAAAAATGAAAGGGGGACAAGGGGGGGGGGGGGGGGGGGGGGGGGGGGAGAAAGTTAATCTAAATTGAACTACCATACTTCAACATATCACTAATGGAAAAGATGGTTTCTACCCTAAAGTACTTTACGATTTTTACTGTAATTTTTTCTCTTTCGTTTGTAAATTATTCACACATATTCTTGTTGATGACGTTATTGTTGCCTCCTCTCCCTTCTTTCCATTTTCATATTGTTTCATTTTATTTTTCTTCTACTGTTGTTTTTTTTTCTTTTATATATATATTTCCTTACAAAAACCCAACTATGAGGTGAAATGTTCAGTATATTATAAATGTACTTAACCACCAAGATATTGAAGATGCATATTTGAGCACAGTAGAAGCCAGAGCTTGTTGTTGCTCATTTGTCCTAACAACTATGGAGGTGTTCTGTTTATTTTGTTTCTTATTAAACCAAATGGGCACATCCATCACGTCTCAGGATACCAGATTCCCTTTCCTTGCACACACACACACACACACACACACACACACACACACACACACACACACACGCGCGCGCACGCACGCACGCACATACGCACGCACGCACATACGCACGCACGAAAGACAGAGAGAGAGAGAGAGAGAGAGAGAGAGAGAGAGAGAGAGAGAGAGAGAGAGAGACAGACAGACAGACAGACAGACAGAGACAGACAGACAGACAGAGACAGAGAAAGAGAAGAGAGAGAGAGAGAGAGAGAGAGAGAGAGGGAGAGAGAGAGAGAGAGTGTGTGTTTTAAAAAAGAGGAAAAAGCAAATAAATAGAAGCCCTGCAGATACGTAATCGAAACTTTCAAGTTTTCAAAGTTATCCATTAGCAGCTCTGCCCACGAACTCGCTTGCATGCTGATATTGTAACCTTTCCGTCCCAGATCATTCATTGAGTCACTCGTTCGTTCGTTCATGCGTTAGCAAGTTTGTTTATTCGTTCGTCGCTTCTTCATTTGCTTGCCGCGATGATATTTATTCATTCGTTCGTTTTTCTCGATTCTTTATTGACTGATTACTTTATTGAGTGATGAATTGATTCAGTCATTTATTTTATCAGTCAGCCAGTCAGTCTGCCTGTTATTAATTCTTCGCTTCTTTCTTTTTTGATTGATTACCGTTACCTTTTCAATTGATCAATTCATTCATTCAGTCCTCAGTTGCATTCATAATTTCACCGATTCCATTCATTTATCTATCCATTCATTCATTCACCAGCTTCAATCATACATTCACCAGTTTTATTAAAATATGTACAGTTTCATTCATTTGTTCATTCATTATGGTGATGATGATGATGATGATGATGATGATGATTAAGATGAGGATGATGATCATTATCAATATTATTATTATTATTATAATTTTTATCATTATTATCGTCATCATCATTATCAGCATTACTGTCATAGGGTGTAAAACAAGCGAATAAACAAACAAAAAAACGTGACAATGTCCCACTGGTGACACAAAATTGATCTCGTGGTGAAATGGGTCTCAGCTGGGATGCATGGCAGCAAAGGACTATGCACGGTTTTGGCCACCAGTCGTAGGGCGCTACTATATTATGGCACATAGAAAACAAATCTGACGGTAGGCCCACATACTCATAAACAGAGATTTCCTTTTTGACTTGTACCCCCCAAAAGCCAAAATTCACCTCATCTTTGACTCCCAGAACTATTTGTAATTTTGGGAAAAAAAACACCAACCACCCCCCCCCCCCCAAAAAAAAAAAAAAAAAAAAAAAAAAATCGCAAAAATTCAAGTATTGCTCTAAAGCATACAGAAGTATACCTTTTCTTGAACGAAAATGAGTGGAAAAATATGATTATCATATGTTTCATGTTGACAGGATGAGATAACTCACAATCATGGGAAGATAACCAAGATTTTAAAAAAAATAAACAATATTTGAAAAAAAAAAAAAAATCCATGAAAATTAAAGTCTCAATATATCATAGGTGGAAATGGTATTGAAATGTGCACAAATCTATAGGACCTAACAACCAAGTGCAATTATTTAAAAAAAAAAAGGCACACAGTGTGTTCAGGGATCCATTGAGTAATGCATGTCAATGTCGGCTAGAGATGCGACGTTTACTAGCACTTCACCCGTCTACAAAAAAATTGCAAAAAAATGAACATAACAAGTGTTGTCAACCACTGTCACTGGCGTCACACTTTAACAATTTTTGCATCACATTTTTCACGATTTTTTCCCTTCTTATCACGTCCTCAACTACGCCCACTACCAGCATGACCACGCCCCCTACCTGTCGATGTACCTGGTAGGTCAATATCTTCATCCCGGTAATCCGAATCACTTGACTCATTGTCAGGATGATCGACAACCACCTCACCTTCATTTTCCTTTTACTTTCGTCGTTGCTAATTTCACCTTCATACGGCGTTCAAACACAGTTCTCACTACTTCTTCGGCAGTAAATCTTCTGGCAGCCATGTTGATCTGCTCGACTAATTTTTGCTTTACAAAACGCAGAAACCGCGTCAAAATCGACCCAAAACTTGCTGAGAAATCGCTTCAAACACGCTGTATGGGAGCCGCCATTTGCAAGCAAGTAAACAATATCATGTGACCGGTCAGATGATCCAATTATGCGATGACCCTTGAACCGCGGCTGTATCCGCGGCCGGGAGTGAAAGGCTATTAAACTGTGTCTGTGCCATTCATCCGTCTCTTTCATTCACTGCTTGAGCCGAAATACGTGAATTGCCGAATTGTCAACTTCCTCGCCATTGAAATCAACTATATAGAGCCCTTCACCTGTCGGTATATAGCGGAAGGTTCGGGGATGGGGGTGGGGGGGGGTGGAGTGGGGTTGGGGCTGTTCAACAGTCAAAATAAGGTTTGGTTGAATGCCGGGAAGACATTCCAGGCCATGCTTTTTTTTCTGTCAATATTGGAAAAGGCGAAGAATGAAAGTGAAGGGGAAAGGCAACAGCATTGGCGCTACACCAAAAGGACTTTGGAATATTTCGTTTTAATTTGATGGTGTACCTTTCTTTTTCGCACCAGTTTTCACGGTTCAGCCACTTTTATCAACAAAACACCGGGTTCTTTGATGTGATGGCTCAGTTTGTTTACTTCACAACGATGTTTGGGAATTTGATCCACTTCACCTACTTATTCATCCTTCATATTCAGTCATCTTATATGTCAGGTCAATCGGTTTTTCGCTGAGCTTGTGTAAAATCCATCAACGAACGACCGTGGTCAAGTTCTTTATCCACTCCCACTCCCTTTCCTCCCTTCCGCCTGCCCTCCCTGTCATACAATGGAGTAATTTTCTCAGGTCACAGCAAAGGAATAGAGCCAAAAAGGATCAGTATATCACTTTGCTAGACACCACTCGTCTTTGTTGGAGTCCCATTCGCAGGCGCAGGTAACGACGACTCACTTCCTGGTGGAGACCTAGTTTTAACTGACGGAACTGCTCTCTCAGATGACCGTGTACGCTGCCTTCTTGCCCTCTGTTCAGTGAGGTCTGCTCACTGCCTGCATGGCGCCTTTGCGTGTGCTTGAACCACCGTGTGTCTGACTCAACGTTAACAGTCTGACACTAACAGCTGTAAATAGGACACTATTGCTGTAAATATGACACAATCAGTCGTAAATTTGACACCATCAGCTGTAAATACGACAGCAACAGCTGTAAATTTGACACTGCCAGTTGTGAAATTGACACTATCAGCTGTAAATTTGACGATATCAGCTGTGAATTTGATTTTATCCTTGTGCCTTTGACATTATCAGCTGTGAGACAGATACAGAGCTATCAGATCGACAGGAAGTGGAGAATGTCTTCAATCGGCGCAGTGGAACTAAAACTAGTGAACAGCAAGGGCACTGATCCTGTCCTTTATGAATATTGGATCAGACGAAGACAATGGAACCCGGGAAACTGGTAAGTCACTACAACTGGAGTGTGACTTTCCATTGATGGCTGTCCTATAATGGCTGGGCCATAATGTTGGTTCTATATTGGCTGTTCCATAATGGCTGTTCTATGATGGCTGTGCCATAATGTTGGTTCTATATTGGCTGTTCCATGATGGCTGTTCCATGATGGCTGTTCCATGATGGCTGTTCTATAATGGCTGTTCCATAATGGTTGTTCCGTGATGGCTGTTCCGTGATGGCTGTTCTATAGTGGCTGTTCCATGATGGCTGTTCCATGATGGCTGTTCTATATTGGCTGTTCCATGATGGCTGTTCTATAATGGCTGTTCCATGATGGTTGTTCCATAATGGCTGTTCTATAATGGCTGTTCCGTGATGGCTGTTCTATAGTGGCTGTTCCATGATGGCTGTTCTATAATGGCTGTTCCGTGATGGCTGTTCCATAATGGCTGTTCTATAATGGCTGTTCCATGATGGCTGTTCCGTGATGGCTGTTCTATAATGGCTGTTCTATAATGGCTGTTCCATGATGGCTGTTCCGTGATGGCTGTTCTATAATGGCTGTTCTATAATGGCTGTTCCATGATGGTTGTTCCGTGATGGCTGTTCCATGATGGCTGTTCTATAATGGCTGTTCAATGATGGCTGTTCCGTGATGGCTGTTCTATAATGGCTGTTCTATAATGGCTGTTCCATGATGGTTGTTCCGTGATGGCTGTTTCCGTGATGGCTGTTCCATAATGGCCGCTCCATGATGGCTGTTCCATGATAGCTGTTCTATAATGGCTGTTCCATGATGGCTGTTCTATAATGGCTGTTCCATGATGGCTGTTCTATAATAGCTGTTCCATGATGGCTGTTCTATAATGGCTGTTCAGTGATGGCTGTTCTATGATGGCTGTTCTATAATAGCTATTCCATGATGGCTGTTCCATGATGGCTGTTCCATGATGGCTGTTCTATAATGGCTGTTCCATGATGGCTGTTCTATAATGGCTGTTCTATATTGGCTGTTCCATGATGGTTGTTCCATGATGGCTGTTCCATGATGGTTGTTCCATGATGGCTGTTCCTTGATGGCTGTTCCTTGATGGCTGTTCCTTGATGGCTGTTCCATGATGGCTGTTATACAATGGCTGTTCTATAATGGCTGTTCCTTGATGGCTGTTCCATGATGGCTGTTCTATGATGGCTGTTCTATGATGGCTGTTCTATAATGGCTGTTCTATAATGGCTGTTCCATGATGGCTGTTCTATGATGGCTGTTCAATGATGGCTGTTCTATAATGGCTATTCAATGATGGCTGTTCCTTGATGGCTGTTCCATGATGGCTGTTCCATGATGGCTGTTCTATGATGGCTGTTCTGTGATGGCTGTTCTATAATGGCTGTTCCATGATGGCTGTTCTATAATGGCTGTTCCATGATGGTTTTTTCTATAATGGCTGTTCTATGATGGCTGTTCTATAATGGCTGTTCCATGATGGCTGTCACGACGTCCGTTACATGATGACTGTTTCATGACAGCTAGCTGTTTCATGATGATTGTTCCAAGTTGGCTGTTCCATGACGGCTGTTATTCCATGACGGCGGTGTCATGCAGAAATACGACGCTAACCTTGGGACAGAAAACAAGGAATCAGATGTCGAAAACAGGCAATCACAATCTCAAAAACAAACAAAGAAACGGAAAACTACATGTAAAGAATATATCTATGACTTTGTGCTGAGGGTTGAAGTGAAGATAATGTTAATGATGAAACCAGCTGTTAAAGATTAGGAGCCCCTAAATTATGTTAGATTTTACTAGATTTTGAGTTAAGTAGGCCCACAGTTTTAGGTCGGAGACCATCTGAACTTTCTTCGGGAAACATGGCACGCTGAAAGAGTGGTAGTAGTTCACAGAATGAGAGCTGTGAACTCTTTCATTCTTTGCTTCCCCCCCCCCCCCCCCCCTTTCCTTTCCTTTATTTATTCGTTTTATTTGTTCGGTTGTTCGTTCGTTCATTTGTTTTTGTTCGTTCGTTTGTTTGTTCGTTCGTTCGTCATTCTTTCTTTCTTTCGTTTTTTCCTTCTTTCCTGCCTTCTTCCTTTCTTTTTTCGTTCCGTTCTTTGCTTTTCTTCTTTTCTTTACAGATCAGTTTCAGCACATATATAGGCCCATGTCGGGATGCTCACAGACGTACGATTGCAACATTTTGAGGTAGTTGATAAGAACGAAGAAGTCAAGGGGAAATGCAGATGGGAAGGGGGAGGGGGTGGGGATATAGAAGAGAGAAGAAGCAGAAGGGGGTGCATGGGAGAGAAAGTGGTGTGATGTATCTGTTAGCCCGTCTGGAAAAGTGTCACGTGAAAGTTAAAGCACGCGCATTCCTCTCCTCTCTCTCTGTGTGTGTGTGTGTGTGTGTGTGTGTGTGTGTGTGTGTGTGTGTGTGTAAGAGAGAAAGAGAGAGAGAGAGAGAGAGAGAGAGAGAGAGAGAGAGAGAGACAGAGAGACAGAGAGAGACAGAGAGAGAGAGAGAGACAGAGAGAGAGAATGAAAAGCTATTAAACCTAGATAATGCTACGTAGTTGAGAATAAAAGACGCTAGTATCTTTTAACATACTAGCCGTCCATTCTTTTGTTCTAATTACCCATCTTAACATTTTTTTTTCTTTCTCTCTCTCAGCCTCTCGCACCTGCCCCCCTTGGTTTGTTTGTGTGTGTGTCTGCGACTTTTTTTTTTTTTTTTTTTCCCTTTTTTTTTTTGGGGGGGGGGGGGGATGCGTGTTTGTTGTTCTCTTATTGTGTCTGACTTCTTCTGTGTTTTTTGTACAATTATTATGATACATATGTCTTTTCTATTGGGTGCATGTTTGTTTAAAAGAAAAATTAAAAGCAATGTCTTTGCTAATACTTTCCTAGCATGATTATATTATATAATTCAAACATATACATGGTGTCAGTTGTGTCAACTCATTCTCCCATTCATTTCTTCAAATACAAAAGAACATCAAGACAAATGTCATAGGATACTTTGATTTGAACTCTTTATT
>JADBJO010005459.1:105000-115000 GCA_016801955.1 Conus betulinus
TTTTGCAACAAATATTTAGGAGCACAAAAGAAAGCTTCTTAAGCATACGATAGCTTAGAACGAACGCGTGATATTGCCAGATGTTTCAATGTATTTACATCCTGGCACCAGCTTTGCTTGCTTAAGATTTTCAAAAAAATTTAAACTTCTCCTAGCCTGGTTTAAGTGATAATCAATGTGAACTTTCCATGTCAGTTTAGATGTGAAGTAAACTCCTAAGAATTTCACTGAGTGTACATACTGAAGTGTTATTCCATCAAGTCTAAAAGACAGCAGATCAACAGGATCATCACCATTATTAAATAACACTATATACGTTTTTTCCATGGGAAAGTTTCAGTCCATTTTCAAACAAGTACTTACTAAGATTGTTAGCTCTACCTGATACATTTTTTTTTTGTAATATGATTGATCTTTTTGGCGTGCTTTTTTCTTAGACTAGCATTTATCCACATACACAGATCATTAGCATACTGCACAACAGTAGCGTTTTTAGTTACGTGCTTTGGGAGATCATGTAACAAAATATTAAATAACATTGGAGCAATTACGGAACTTTGGGGAATGCCCATTTCTCTAACGATTTAAAATTTGAATATGTGTTTTCTACCCTGACTTGCAAACTTCTTTCTGATAAAGATTCTCTAATGTAGTTATAAAAATTACCAGAGATGCCAATTTTCTTCAGTTTATAAAGCAATCTAGCATGCCACACGCTATCAAAGGCTTTTTAACATAAAAAAATGTTGCCAGAATACTCTTTCGCCTGGTAAATTGTGTGTGTGTGTGTGTGTGTGTGTGTGTGTGTGTGTGTGTGTGTGTGTGTGTGTGTGTGTGTGTGTGTGTGTGTGCACGAGCGCGCGCGCGCGCGTGTGTATGTTCGCGTGTAACTGTGTGTGTGTGTGTGTGTGTGTGTGTGTGTGTGTGTGTGTGTGTGTGTGTGTGTGTGTGTGTGTGTGTGTGTATGTGTGTGTGTGTGTGCGCGCGCGCGCGCGAGTGTAACTTTCTCTCTCTCTCTGCGCAATGTGTGTGTGTGTGTGTGTGTGTGTGTGTGTGTGTGTGTGCGTGCGTGCGTGCGTGCGTGCGTGCGTGCGTGCGTGCGTGCGTGCGTGTGTATGTTCGCGTGTAACTCTGTGTGTGTGTGTGCGTGTGTGTGTGTGTGTGTGTGTGTGTGTGTGTGTGTGTGTGTGTGTGTGTGTGTGTGTGCGCGCGCGCACGCGCGCGCATGTAACTCTCTGTGCATGTGTGTGTGTGTGTGTGTGTGTGTGTGTGTGTGTGTGTGTGTGTGTGTGTGTGTGTGTGCGCGCGCGCTCGCGCGCGCGCGCTATGCCTAAACGTATGTGCAGATACGTCGCCGCTCTGAAGAAGCATCCGTAGGAAGGAGTGTGGGGACAACACACACCATGCTGCCAGATGATTGACAGACAACCATGTCTTTGATGTACTTTACCAAAGGATGTTCACCCGCACATCGTCGCCATCACTGCCGCCTCAAAGGACCAGGCTGCAGAACTTGCGAGGCTGGTCAAGAAGTTGTGAGATCATTCTAAAGTGTTTTTACCCATCCTGGCGCAAAGAAACGTGAGACAAGTTCGGAAAACATGCGTATCTATCTGCTTAATCTATTGGATATGTGTGTGTGTGTGCGGTGTGCGTGTGCGTGTGTGGTGTGTGTGTGTGTGTGTGTGTGTGTGTGTGTGTGTGTGTGTGTGTGTGTGTGTGTGTGCGTGCGTGCGTGTGTGCATGTGTGTGTGAGTGTGTGTGTGTGTGTGTGTGTGTGTGTGTGTGTGTGTGTGTGTGTGTGTGTGTGTGTGTGAGAGAGAGAGAGAGAGAGAGAGAGAGAGAGAGAGAGAGAGAGAGGAGAGAGAGAGAGAGAGAGAGATCACTTGCGCTCTAAGAGTAATATTACTCATACCCTGCACATTACAATCCCCCGTATACAGCCGCACCCTGGTTCATGCCATAGCGATCCCCAGTTCTGGTAATCCACAGGGAGCAATAGACATCAGGTCGTCATGAGACCCCCAAACAGAGAAGACGCTGCAATTCTAATGAGTTATTTCAGCGGTTTTCAATAGTTTTAAGTGGCGCCTATTCTGATCTAACAAATGCAAGGTACAGCCGCTGAGTCCCCTGCTGATTACAGTAACCTGCATGCCAAAAAGTGATCAAGTGTAGGTCGATAGCTGTTGAGCTCAGACGAATGTATGGAATGCCTAAAGGTAAGTGCTTACATGTTGTCGCCCAGATGTAGCATCCATGAGAGAGAGAGAGAGAGAGGAGAGAGAGAGAGAGAGAGAGAGAGAGAGAGAGAGAGAGAGAGAGAGAGAGAGAGAGAGAGAGAGCACCATGCCTCCAAAGATACACAATCATGTCTTTGATGCACCTTTCGGAAGGATACGCACACTGCACGTTATCGTCATCAAAGCCGACTCTCTCTCTCTCTCTCTCTCTCTCTCTCTCTCTCACACACACACACACACACACACACAACACACACACACACACACACACACACACACACACACACACACACACACACACACACACACACAACACACACAGAGAGAGAGAGAGAGGAGAGAGAGGAGAGAGAGAGAGAGAGGAGAGAGAGAGAGAGAGAGAGAGAGAGAGAGAGAGGTGGGTGGGAAAGAGATTCTGTGAGGTACACAATAATTTCGGTGCGTCAGTGGGTGCAAGAATGTTTGTGTTTCTTTAAACCCGGGGGAACGAGCTGGTACAGTCAAATATAACGTCTTCGCACTGCCGATCTGTACCCTAAAGTACAATCTCAAAGCGCTCCCTCAGTGGAGAACCTGAGGCCACTGGGTGGAAAAAACGGGTACGGACGACCCGAAGAGGGCTGCAAGGTGCCCGTGCGAGAGAGACACATCAAAAACTACACCCGCGACATATTTCAACATTCTCAGCATGGTGGTATTACAGACTATTTGGAGATGAAAAAAAAAAAAAGAAGAACCCCCCCCCAAAAAAAAAAAAAAAAAACAGGAGGTTGTAGAGGAGAAGAATTAAAAGATAATTACCATTTCATCTGTCATCACATATATCAAAGGTTTGTGATTCGCTCACTCAGGAGTTGGCCATCATCTATTCTTCTTCTCCTTTTTGTTCTCTTCCTCCTCTCTTCCAGTCTGGTATGTGTGTGTGTCTGTTATACGTGCGTGCGTGCGTGCATCCGTGCGTGCGTGCATGCGTGCGTGTGTGTGTATGTGTGTGCCTGTGTGTGTGTGTGTGTGTGAGTGAGAGTCTAGGAGAGAGAGAGAGAGAGAGAGAGAGAGAGAGAGATGTGTGCATGCGCACACACACGCACGCGCGCACACTCACACACGCACACATACGCACCCCTCCCCCCTTCCCACATACACGCACGCACTCACACACACACACACACACACACACACACACACACACACACACACACACACACACACACACATACACACAGAGAAGCGCGCATGCGCGTGCGCGTGCCCGTGCTCGTGCGCTCGTATCCCAAATCTTAAGTGACACATTTCTTGCATATTTTATCTGTCTACCAGAAATTGTCTTTTCTAACAGCATGTGCACACGCTGATATCAGCGCACAAAACAAGCGTGTATCTTCGAAAGGGAAAGACGAAAGAAAGAAAGAAAAAAAAACCTACGTCACTTGATATTGTGCTTCGTTTTGTGGCAGGCAGGGGTCCCTGTGTGTTAAGAGTGTCCTTTTTGTGTATTGTTGGAAAACAGTGAGCCGTTCCTTTGCCCTATACCCCACGCCCAGGTCCTACAGCCAGTGGACCACTTTGGCTTATCTTTCCTGCTTATCTCCCCTCGTCACGAACTATTCCATTGCCATTGCCCCATTCCCATCCCTTCACTCTGTCTGTCTGTCTGTCTCTGTCTGTGCGTGCGTGCGTGCGTGCGCGCGCGCGCGCGCGCGCGCGCGCGCGCGCGTGTGTGTGTGTGTGTGTGTGTGTGTGTGTGGTGGTGGTGGTGGTGGTGGTGTGTGTATATATGCGTGCGCGCGTGCACACACACACACACACACACACACACACACACACACACACACACACACACACACACACACATTTACGGACATAAATACAGGCTTATCTCTGAGCGGTTCCTGGAATCCCCGTATTAATTAAACAACACCCGTTGATCTTACAGTTGCTCTGCGTAAATGGTGATGTTCTCCTCATCATGCGCCGTTGTGGAAAATAAAAACACCAGAACTGCAGTTCGACACTTGTTTTCTCTCCTTCTACAACGTGCTGTCAGTTTTACAACAGCATTTCTCGGGTCGATGCAGAAACGCAACCGCCATGTCGAGTCTGACTCAGGCTTATTGCCAGACTGGCGAAGAAGGGATTATTAATAAGTTAATACGTCATCTCGCTGTTATGGATTGTGTTTGACTGTGCTTGTTTGTTTTTCTTCGGCGAACGTTGTAAACAACAATAGCAATTTGAATACAGCGCAAACCTATCGAATAATCATAGATTATCCTTGTATGCCACACACATAAAAGAAAGACGCCCGACAATCCTCCTTGTGTCCCTTCAAATATCACGTAAAAAAAAAAATTATGAGCGATTAAAAGAATAGGTAGAGTAGATAGGTAGGTAGATAGACTGGTAGGTTGGTTGATAGATAGGTAAATAAATAAATAGATAAATCAATAAAGACTGGCGGTGAACTCACTGTGTCTGTGTAACTACTGCTCCCTCCATCTTAGCGAACAGATCAACGAAGTGGAGAGGCTGACTTAACTTGTTCCACGCTATGATTTAACTTGTTCCACGCTATGATTTAACTTGTTCCACGCTATGATTTAACTTGTTCCACGCTGTGACTTAACTTGTTCCACGCTATGATTTAACTTGTTTCCACGCTATGATTTAACTTGTTCCACGCTATGATTTAACTTGTTCCACGCTGTGATTTTAACTTGTTCCACGCTATGATTAACTTGTTCCACGCTATGATTTAACTTGTTCCACGCTGTGACTTAACTTGTTCCACGCTATGATTTAACTTGTTCCACGCTATGATTTAACTTGTTCCACGCTGTGACTTAACTTGTTCCACGCTATGATTTAACTTGTTCCACGCTATGATTTAACTTGTTCCACGCTATGATTTAACTTGTCCACGCTATGATTTAACTTGTTCCACGCTGTGACTTAACTTGTTCCACGCTATGATTTAACTTGATTTCCACGCTATGATTTAACTTGTTCCACGCTATGATTTAACTTGTTCCACGCTATGATTTAACTTGTTCCACGCTATGATTTAACTTTGTTCCACGCTATGATTTAACTTGTTCCACGCTATGATTTAACTTGTTCCACGCTATGATTTAACTTGTTCCACGCCATGATTAACTTGTTCCACGCTATGATTTAACTTGTTCCACGCCGTGACTTAACTTGTTCCACGCTATGATTTAACTTGTTCCACGCTATGATTTAACTTGTTCCACGCTATGATTTAACTTGTTCCACGCTATGATTTAACTTGTTCCACGCTATGACTTAACTTGTTCCACGCTATGATTTAACTTGTTCCACGCTATGATTTAACTTGTTCCACGCTGTGACTTAACTTGTTCCACGCTATGATTTAACTTGTTCCACGCTATGATTTAACTTGTTCCACGCTATGATTTAACTTGTTCCACGCTATGATTTAACTTGTTCCACGCTATGACTTAACTTGTTCCACGCTATGATTTAACTTGTTCCACGCTAACTGTTCTGGAATCCCAGACTTTCACAGCGCCAGTTGCTCTGACGTCACTCCGCTCAAAGCTTGTGACGTCATCATCTCTGCTGCCCCCCTCTCTCTCTCTCTCTCTCTCTCTCTCTCTCTGTGGCTTCTTTGCGTGACACGAATCTATCTCGGGAATGCGGGTTGAAACTCGTCATGTGTTTCCTCTCCTTCGAACAACAAAGAGCTGTCTTTATTTTCCTTCTGTCTTTATCTTTTTTTCTTCCCAACGTTCGAGTCAGTGCGGAAGCCTCAACGCCGGGGCTAGCATTGTACTGAGCGTTCTTGCCACACTGGCGAGCTAAAGGGTTAATAAAGGTGGCGCTGCACGAGTAGCGACGCTGTGGTCGATTGTCTGCGAATTTGTTATCTTTTAGGGCTGTTGTGCTTTGTGTTTGGATTTGGAACTGTGCACGATGATTTATAAGTGTTCAAGATGAAAAGTGTAAACCCAGCAAGTTTGTGTGCTTTAATGACTGTGATATCTTTTCTGTTGAATTTGTGACAGTGCAGTTTCGCATTTCCAACATGGCGGACATGTAAAACATGCAGGTATGTTTTATACCCGTGAAACACACTTTTAAAATTCAGACACTTAGCAGACACCAGCGCTCACCCATTTCATTTATTTCCACCAGACATTGCAAGCAAGCGTACGTCATTTAAACGAATTTAGAAATGCGAATGTGCTGTTTTTTCTGAAACCTGGCTGAGCGAAGAAATAACAGATGACATTTTAGCTTTGGACGGATTTGGTGTGCCACTGAGAATGGACAGAGATAAGCGCGTGACAGAGAAATCAAGGGGGGGGGGGGGGGTATGTACGTGGGGCGAGAAGTGGTGTAACTGTGAGAACGTTAAAGTGCGTCGTCAAGTGTGTACGCGTGACGTTGAACTTTTAGCAGTGTCACTGCGACCGAAATACCTGCCACGTGAGTTCGGACAGCTCTTCATGACTGTTGTTTACGTGCCACCATCCGCAAATACTGTACGTGCAGCTGCAGAAATCACGGACTCTGTTCACGCTCTGCAGGCCATGTCACCCGACGCACAGTGCTTTATCCTCGGAGATTTAAATGACTGTGACCTCAATTCAAACCTGCCTACTTTTAAACAGTATGTGTCATTTTTTACAAGAAAGGATAAAATACTTGATTTATGCTACCGTAATATACCATCTGCATACAAGTGTGTTCAGCTCCCCCCTGTTGGTCAGTCTGATCACAATGCCATTCATCTCTTGCCAGCTTACAGACCAAAAGTGAAAACACAACCTATCACTAAAAAGCAAGTGCAGTGTTGGACACAAGAAAGTATTGATGAATTACAGGCTTGTTTTGAATGTACAGATTGGGAATTTGTTTTTTAATTCTAGTTTTGACATATAACGAAGCCACCGATGTTTTTTTTCCAGCTACATTTCTTTCTGTGAACACATGATTGTACCTACTAAAACTATCAAAATATTTCCCAACAACAAACCTTGGGTTACAAAATCTCTGAAAGTAACTCTAAATGAGAAAAAAGAGCTTTTCAATCAGGCAATAAAAGCGATCGTAAGGTTGTACAAAAGAAACTGCAAACAGAGATTGAAGAATCAAAGAGAGCTTACAAGAGAAAAGTCGAAAACATGTTCCGAATGGAAATATGCGAGATGCATGGAAAGGAATACAGGTTTTATCAGGTTCAGGAAAATGTTCAAACCAAAATATTAGTAACAAAAAAAACAGCAAAAGAACAGAAGCAATTTGCAGAAAAAACTGAACCGATTTTTACTGTAGATTTGATGATAAAGATTTTAGTAAAGAATTAAAGGAAGTGAAGGAAGAACTCCAAAGCAATGTTAAAAACGATGTTGATGGAAGTGATTCTGTTGTGATTGAGGAAAATGATGTTCAGTTTTTTTTCAAACGTTTAAATGTGAGAAAGGCAATGGGCCCTGATAATATCTGTGGAAAATTGTTGAAGGTGTGTGCTTCTCAGCTCTCCTATGTTTACAGTCGTTTGTTTACCTGGTCACTTAGAGAGATGTATAATTCCTGTTTTATGGAAAAATGCCACTGTATGTCCTGTTCCCAAAAACGCAACCCAAGCTGTTTAAATGATTACCGACCAGTTGCCTCACATCTGTTGCAATGAAATGTCTTGAAAGAATTGTCCTCGGCTATGTTTTAAAAGATACTACACAGTACCAGACCCGTTTCAGTTCGCATACCAACAGAACAGATCAACAGATGATGCCACACACACACACTTCTCCATCATGCTTTTTCACACCTCGAAAAACCTGCCTCCTTTGTACGCATTCTCTTTATTGATTTCTCATCAGCAACCACATCTGATGGCAAAGAAACTCATTAATATAAATTGTGTGTAACAAGCTCATTCTTTGGTTAATTGATTTTCTTACACAGAGGACACAGTCTGTACGATATCAAAGTGTTGTTTCGTCTTCCAGAGTCATTTCAACTGGCGCACCCCAGGGTACTGTGTTTATCACCAGTGCTTTTTACTCTGTACACAAATGATTGTTCACAAATGATTGTTCAGGAAGTGATTCAACTTTGTACATTAAATATTCAGATGACTCAGCACTTGTGGATCTCTCCAACCTCTGATTCTGTTTACTTCAAGGAGGTTCAAAGATTGTTGACTGGTGCGATCATAACTATCTTGATCTGAATGTAACAACAAACGAAAGAAAATGTTGATTGATTTTAGAAAGAATCCAAAAGCTGTACCACCACTTTTTATCAAAGGTGCTGAAGTAGAACGTGTTGAATCATACTAATATTTAGGAACTTTTATAGATAATAAGCTGAATTTTAAATCCCATGTTGAGTATGTCCACAAAAAATGTTTAAACCAGATTATATTGTCTTCGCAAGCTGCGATCATTTCATGTGAATACTGACATTCTTTCGGACATTTTATTCATGCTTCTTGGAATCTGTTCTAACTTTCTCATTTATGTGTTGGTATGGTGGGTTGACTGTGAAGAGCAGAAATGTGCTTGAGAAAGTGGTGAACGTGGGAGGAAAAATCGTTGGTGAGAGACAAAAAAGTCTGAGTGAGCTATACAGGTGCCGTGTTGTTTGTAAAGCGAAGAAGATTACGTGTGACCAGACCCACGTTCTTGCAAATCAGTATGACCTCTTCAGTCAGGACGAAGATATCGATCGGTTAAATGCAGAAGTGTCAGATTTAAACAAAGTTTTATTCCCCTGTCCATGATTTCATGAACCGAGAAGATATTTAATTGAAATCCAAATTCCTCTATATGAATGTATGTCATATGTGTGAGAAAATGGGTAATGTGGCTAAATTATTGTTTATTTGCTGTGAAAGTGTGTGACCACAAATTAATTTCTCAAATTGAGATAATAAAGTTTACTTGACTTGACTTGACTTGACTTGAAAAGTATGCCCCTTTTAACATGCTGAAAGCGTTAAAGAGGCAAAGATTATATCTCAAGCATGACTCACTGTAAATGAGAAATCAACGTTATGGCATTTGCACATGTAAGCATGTGTGTGTGTGTGTGTGTGTGTGTGTGTGTGACGGTGCAAATGAGAATCAGGTGTAAAAGGTGAGCTGCCAGTTAGCGGACATCCTTGAAATTACACGGATTTTCCGCGCGAAGCAACGTTGCTGCGCCATTTCTTCCCCGAGATGCGGACACTCGGCCAGAGCCCAGCAAGAAGTCGCCATGCGTGCCCGTGTAACTGACATTCTGTGTGCGTTGGTGTTAGCGTGCGCCTTGTGTGTTCGCATGCGTGCGCCATGTGTGTTTGCTGCGTGCGTGTGTGCGTGCGTGCGTTGTGTGTGTGTGTGTGTGTGTGTGTGTGTGTGTGTGTGTGTGTGTGTGTGTGTGTATTCCGTTATGGGTGTTCCGATTCAACTTTATTTAGACAATAATGAGCACACGTGGCTCTCTGTGACTTCGAATGATTGATTCAGTAACAGCTGGGTGGAAATGCATTTCAAAGGTCGTAGCTATGAGTCTTGATTCGCACCAACTTTTGGTTTTTAGTAATGAAGAATAAATACATTTAAGCTGTCCATTTTGAATAACTGTTTTTGGAGTGTTATATTTAAGCAGCTGGTACACAATAACTATCAAGAGAACTATGCGACTACAGTCAGATTCATAATATAAGCAGAATGTAAGAGCGTCAGAATGTTTACATTTTGCGTTTTGTCCTTGAAACATGTTCA
>JADBJO010005459.1:120000-122500 GCA_016801955.1 Conus betulinus
TACCTTTTTAAGCATTCCTTTTCCTGCGTTATTTCCTCATCTCCTCCAACCTGCACTATCACAATGCCCATGAGAGAAGAACCCCTAGCACATTTCCTATTCATCTACACTGCTGAACTGGGATACTTCCAAATTATAAACGTTTTAAACCTTCTTTTTAAGACGCTTGCGTTCCAAACGAAGCTAAGCCCTTGTTCTCGTGTTGTTGTTGAAGTTAAGGAGGTCGAAACGCATTGCTTATAAATTGTGTTGGGTTTGTTCTATTCGTAAGGCGGTCTAGTGACCCAGGTTTGTCCTGTTGCTTGAACTCTGGCTAGAGTCATTCTGTACAACTTTGCTCTATTGTACTTTTAATGCCACTGTGTGTGTGTGTGTGTGTGTGTGTGTGTGTGTGTGTGTGTGTGTGTGTGCACGCGCGAATATATTTGGTAATTTGTACAACTGTCGTGCGCGCGCGCGCGCACACACACACACACACACACACACACACACACACACACACACACACACAACAACAACAACAACTACAACGGACACAACAGCATGAGTGCGCGCGCGCGCGCGCGCGCACACACACACACACACACACACATACACACACGCACGCACGCACGCACACACAGATTAGTCGCAGAATCACTTTGATGGGCAAGGGAAGGAGGGGAAGAAAGAACAGCTACTGATAGGTGAAGAGGGTTGTTTTAAGAGATGCCTTGGAGGAAGACAGACAGAGAGTTTGAACTACGCAAAGATATTGTGGGTTTTATTCCGAGAAACCGGACCCTGAAAAGAGAGAAAGAACGATCCCAGTTTAGCCCGTGTAGATGAACAGGAAACGTGCTGGGAGCTCTCCTCCCCCTGGGCGCTGTGATGGTTCAGGCTGGAGGGGATGAGGATATGAGACAGGGAAAAGAAACGTTTAAGAAAAAAAAAAGGGTTGGGTGGGAGTGGGGATGCATATGCCCGTGTGTAAGCACTAACCGACTTATCCTCACACGGCTATTTCCTTTGCTTTATGCATAACAAGTACCTTCGCTAAGGATGAAGAGAGTAAAAATCGGACAAATTAAGCCAAGGCGAATCATAGCAAAGCAGGTAATCAAAGAAGCCATTTTCTTTTCAAGCACTCTTCACACGGATTAGACGACATAACAATTTTTCGTCGTTCGTCCTTCCTTCATTCCTTCCTTCCTTCCTTCCTTCCTTCCTTCCTTCCTTCCTTCCTTCCTTCACTTGTTCATTCATTCATTCATTTACTCTTGCTTTCTTTCTTCGCCTTGTCTCTTCGACTGAAGTCTGAGCGTCAGCATGTAAGCAGGCACTGGGGTAGACACACTCGTTCTGAGCCAGCTTGGACCGTCAGCTGGTGAGTGTTGTTCTCCAGACAGTCTGTTGCCATTGGTATTCCGTGCGTGGGAGGGGAGGGGTGAGGAATGGGGGAAGGGGAGCGGAGGAGGAGGGGTAGCAAGGTGTTAAAATTATAGGCGGGAGCGAGTAAAAAGAATGGTGAAGAGGTAAGTATTCGTCAGCTGTCAAAAAAACAACTGTGTTCAGTTCGTTGATCGGGTCCTTAACCAGTGTGCTATTTTCCTCTACTACTGACGACATTTAAACCAGCCGCGAATTCATGCAGTGCATTTTGAACGTAGTATGCCTATGGCGGCACCCAGTCCACTCTGGGTTTGATTATAGCCGAAATCCTCCATCTAGATGTTGTTGTTGTTTGTTGTTGTTGTTGTACCCTGGCTAAAAGACTCCAGGGATCATTCAAACAGCTGAAGTATTTGAACACTATGGAACAAATGCATCAGCTAGGGATGAGAACATTACGTGTGTGACCGTTTTTTTTTTTTAATTACCCCGCCACATGGGCAGCCACACTCCGACTTCGGGGGGGATTTGGGAGACTGATAATGTTATGCTAGGAGCTTGTCACAACTGAAGACTATCCCCGCATAACTACGCAGAGCGTAACAACATTTTGATGTAGCCTTGGTGTTCTAGCCTATGTCAATTGTTCTGACAGAGCCTTAAGCCAAAGCGGCCTCTATCTAGATGAATCACGAACACATAGAAGTTATAGTTAGGATGAGAACTTTTCATATACCATTCAGATTTACAATTGTGCCGTCTCCCCTCTCCTCATTCATGCGAGAAGGAACTGCACTGGATACCTTGTATACGCGCAAACAGAAAATGAATTCACTGAATCCCAACTGTCCTCTGTAGGTCATTTGCAGTCTCAGTCCATGAAACGAAAACAAAAGCTCATTTGAGGCGTAACCAAATCGTGCAGTCGTATCCGTGAACTTTCACTCATCAGTTTTACGCATGAAAGAAGAGTCGTTACGGGTGATGTACAAGAAAAGTTCTTCAAACACTTGACTTTGCCTGGGGCTTTGTGGTCTTCTTGAAGTGCTTCTCGGCCTTTTATTGATTTGAATATGAGGTAATTCTCCTGGAATTGTTCAGCGCACCAGGGGCAGACGCTCGCCTTACC
>JADBJO010005459.1:125000-127500 GCA_016801955.1 Conus betulinus
GCATGAAGTTCAAGAGAAGATCGAGAAAGTTAGGCATACCGGCCCTCAAAATGCACACCGGCCCTCAAAATGCACGAACGCACACACGTGCGCACACACGCGCGCACGCACGCACGCACGCACACACACACACACACACACACACACACACACACACACACACACACACACACACACACACACACGCAAACACGCGTGTGCGTCGCACACACACACACACAAACATGCACACACACCCAGGCAAACACGCACGCATGCACGCACACACACGCACAGAGAGAGAGAGAGAGAGAGAGAGAGAGAGAGAGAGAGAGAGAGAGAGAGAGAGAGAGAGAGAGAGAGATCAAACACACCACCATTTCCACACAAAAAAAAGCGGGGATGGAACGGATGAATCTAGGGGCGCGTTAAAGGAACCTCAAAGCAGAACAAACAAAAACAACGGGGAAAAAAAGGAAAGAAAGAAAAACAGACAAAGGTACGCGATGATTTGAATGGCAGATTCCGAATAAGGACGGAATGGGAAGATCGGAACGGGAAAAGGCGATCGGCAACCATCGTAGAATTGTACACAGGTTATGCACTGCGTATGCCATTCCACCCGTGAAATGACGTCAATGCTTACAGAGGTAGACTTCGGTTATTTCAAGATGGTTCTCTCCAGCTTTGAAGCGAAAGACTGATCGATCCTCACACATGTGATGACTTACATGAAGGACAAGTGAATCAGGTGAGTAAAATCAATTCCCCCCAAACAGTACACTTGCAAGGTAAAGCCGCCACAGACCTTCACGGTGGAGTGAAAAGTGGCTGAACAATGAAAATCGGTGAAAAGAAAAAAAAAAAAAGAAAAAAGAAGTAGAAAAAAGTTGGGCGACGTGGGAAAGGGCTAAAATACAGTATCATCAAGTGCCCACCGCCTCCACCCATTTTGTGCCCTCCCTGTTTCTCTCTCCCATCCCCCCCCCCCCCCTGCCCCCCCGCTCCCCCGCGCTTCCTTTCCCACCCTCCACTCGAAAACTTATCGGTTTTCTCCAAAGAAATTAGACAGCACCCGACAATGATGGTTCTGGACCCATGCAGGCCGAGCCCGCATCCTAATCGGACGATTTTTGTTTGTTTTTTTTTTTTGTTTCTTCGCTGTGTGGCAGTTGAACTGACTACTGAAACGATACACAAAAAGTCGAAGTCGAGTCGAATCGAAGGTCGAGATTTACGTCCTATTGGTAGAGACCCTTAAAGGACAATGTCTCGAAAGAGACTGAAGTTTGTGTTTTGGATGACAGGTCTGGTCGTTGGCAGGAGAGTTGGGGGGGGGGGGGGGGGGGGGAGGGGGTAATTCCGGACGGGGAATGTCCTCTCTTGTTCTGCTTTCCATCCCAGACTGTAGTCTGGGTCCTCTTCTTTCTTGGCGCTGACCTGCTGTTCAGCGCTCGCTTCTGGTTCTGTGGGAACTAGAGTCCACTTTGCAGCGTTGGTCGGCCGACTTTGGGCATCGGTTTTCTTGGTCTGTTCTTCTTCCCCCCCTTCCCACCCCCCCCCAAAAAAAAAGGGCCTGTTTTTAGGGCTACCACGCGGCCTTCTTCATCCTCGGGTGGCGATGGTCCCAGGCCGCGTGAGGCCGCCTCAGCATGGGAGTAGGACAGACTGTACTGATGAACTCCACGAGCCCCCTTCTAGGGTCCACACAAACATAGGGCCGAGAGGGCAATTTTTCAGCCCAGCTCCGAGAGGGGTGTCCACCCCTCCCCCCCCCCCCCCCCCCCCCCTGCATAGCATGATTCCCCAGGCCACGGTAATCGCAGTCAGGCTCCACATGTCTAAGAGCCGTCCCCCGGCAACACAGGCCAGACCCGCTGTCACCCGTACGGCTGGAAGGTTCGCTGCACCACCTGACACTGACCTCTCACATCAGCGTCCTTTGAGAGAGATCTGCCCACCTCTCCCTCGGCACTCCCTGCTATGCCACCTCGCAGGGAGTGAGATGATGACTCAAACAGTGGGCCAAGACAGCATTTGGACGCTGACAAACAAACTTCAGCCCGTGACAATAATTCATATTTAATGGTTGATCCCCTTGGGGTGGGTGTGGTGTGCAGCCTTAAATGTAATGAGGAATGAATTGCGTTTGATGTCTGTCTATGCGATTGCGCAACAACTGTATTTCGAGAAGAGTGAGCCCAATTAGAATAAGAACGTAAACCCTTAGTTAGTGAGGTACAGAGTTCTAAAATGGAAAGCAGAAGCAGATACTCTTAATTTAACTTTGCGCTGTCAACAATCCTCCGCACACTCCCTAATCCCCCACTGCTTCTGATACCATTCTTCCCTTCACTGTTCAGAAAAAGAACATAACCTGTAAGAAATACAACTCGTTTCACCGCGTTAATCGGGTCTCCTCAGTGCCAAGAATACCCCTAAAACTGCTGACTCTGGTCGATCGTGTGTGTAGCATCAGCTCCGCACATGCCCCACATGTACTCGAGTCAGAGAAAGGCTG
>JADBJO010005459.1:135000-140000 GCA_016801955.1 Conus betulinus
AAGTTCATCGGATGGGGACTATAAGCGAGTCAGACCCGTGTGCCTTCCTGCCCCCCTGCACACACGTTAAAGAACCCACGGCAGTTGAAAATCGAAAAGAGCAGGGGGTTCCCCGCTGCCCTGGTAAAATTCATGTAGATTGAAGATAGCCGCCTGGATTTCTTACCAAGCCACAAAAATTGTCACTTACTGTTATCGTGTGCCTTCGTGTACCGGTGGAAATGGAGGACATGTATAAACATCGCATGCATCCTATGTGAGAAACTGGAGGAATAAATGAGACAAATGAAAATGAATGACTGATATTTGAATGGTACGGGAAACGACTGAATGAGCGCCAGTAGGCTGCTCTTCGGCCGGCTCTACTTGGGTAGGCAGCCCGTTGAGTGAGTGAGGTAGTGTGTTTATTGTAGAGTGCTTAGAGCTTGGTCTGTGACGAGGATAGGCGCTATATAAATACCCAATATAATAATAATAATAATATACGAAATGTACTCTTCCGCTTTATTCTCCTTTTCTGTCCTGCATAACCCTTCTCTTTCTGCGCCTCCTTTTCTTTTCTATTGTAGCAGCAGTTGTGGTACAAGTGTCTTATTCTTCACTTCCTTCACTTCTCCATGTTCTGCTTGCTGAAGTTTCAGGTGGCCTTTTCCTACAACTGGGGTATAAACATCGTTGACCGAATTCCTCTTCCTCCTCTGATCTTCTTTCGTCCCATTCGTCATCCCCTCACTCTTCCTCGTCCGTTGTGCCCCCCCCCCCCCCTCTTATCTCCATTCCCTTCTTTCCTAGCCTCCCCTCTTCCCACCTGACTCATCCCCTCAGTCCATCATTTTTCTTTCTTCTATCACCTCCTGTTTGAATGGGAGAGGGGGGGGGGGGGGGGATCTTCCCGTCACACGTGCACGTCTTCTTTCAACTGCTGTTGCTCTTGTCGTTGTCGTTGTTTTTACTGTTTTTGTTGTTGTTGTTGTTGTTGTTGTTGTTGTTGTTGTTGTTTCTTCTTCTTCTTCTTCTTCTTCTTCTTCTTCTTCATCTTCTTCTTCTTCTTGTCTCCAAGGCCTGTCCAGTGCATTGAGTTCATGCTTTGGTCAGGCATCTGTTAAATCTTGTGCATGAGAGCTTATTCCCGAATTCCCCCTTTACTTTTCTTTATCCGTTTATCTATCTATCTAGCTGTAAACCCTGCGCACTGAGAAAGTGAATATCTTGTTCTGGTGTTCATTTTTTTTGTTTCTCTTTTTTCTCCTAGTAGTAGTAGTAGTAGTAGTAGTGGTGGTGGTGGTGGTGGTGGTGGTGTGGAGGTGGTAGTAGTAGTAGTAGTAGTAGTAGTAGTAGCAGCAGCAGCAGCAGCAGCAGCAGCAGCAGCAGCAGCAGCAGCAGCAGCAGCAGCAGCAGCAGTAGTAGTAGTAGTAGTCGTAGTAGAAGTCGTCTTTGTTGTTGTGTTGTTGATGTTATTGTTGTTGTTGTTCTTCTTCTTTTTCTTCCTCCTCCTTCCCCTCTCCTCCTCTTCTCCTCCTCCTTGATCCCCTGTCTCCACTTCTTCTTCTTACTCTTCCATTTTTTTTTTTCTTCTTTCTCTTCCTTCTCCCCGTCCTCCTCCTTGACTCTTTTTCTTTTTTCATTTAGTAATTTTTCGTCGTCTTCTTTGTCGTCATCATCTTCTACCTTTTCTCTTCTTTCTGCTCTTCCTCTCCCTGGTTCATATTCGTCTTCTTTATTTTCTTCTTCTTCTTCTTCTTCTTTTTTGTGTGTCTTAAAAAAATTACTCCTTCTCCTACTCCTTTTTGTTCTTCTTCCTCCCTCTTCACGTTTTGTGCTTGTTCTCTTGATCTCTTGATTTTTTTTTTTAATACTTGAAACTCCTTCTTTACCTCTCTCCACCCCCACTCTCTCGTTTTTATTCCCATTTCTTTCTCTCTCTCTCTCTCCATTTCTTCACGTCTTCTCGCTCTTCTGCTACGCTCCTTCCTTCACCCTTTCTTCTTCTTGTTATTTTTATCGTGTTTCTGTTCGTGTTATTTTCCTTTTTTTTTTTTTCTTTTTGATTCTTCTGGGCTTTGTTCTCGTTCTTGTACTTCTTCTTAGTCTTGGTCTGGTTCTGGTTCTGTTTCTGCTTCTTCTTCTTCACCCTCTTCTTCTTCTTTGTCTCTTTTTTCTTCTTCTTCCTACTGTGCTTCTTTTTCTCTACTTTTCTTTCTTATTCTCCATTTCTTTCATGTTCTTTCTCCTCCTTCTTCACTTCTTGTTCTTCTTCTCCTTTGCTTCCTCTTGTCCTTGTTGTTTTTGTTGTTGTTGTTGTGTTGTTGTTCCTCCTCCTTTTTTCGCCTTCCTTTTTTTTTTTTTTTTTCCTCTTCTACTTCTTCATCTTTTCCTTCTTTCACCTTTTCCCCGTATTTTTCTCATTCGTTGTGCAGAATCTGTCCATACTGCGACTCTTAACATTTCTAATTCATCACTGCTCCCACCGTACGCTCCTTCCCCCATCCCTCTCTCTCACCGTTTCTCGTTGGTTTGCTGTCTTCCTTGTGCAGCGTTTCACTGATGTGACATGGCTGTCAGACTTTGAGTGAGTGTCAGTAACGATTGTCATTAAAGTCTCCTTGAAGTTCACTGCTCGTCTGACAGCGCCTCTTCTTGGTACGAAGCAGCAGAGTGGTAAACAACAAAACCATGTCGCACCTGTACGAGAGTGCTCTCTCTCTCTCTCTCCTCTTTCTCTTCTCTGTGCGAGTGTGTTTAAAGCATCATGACCTGAATTCATTTAAGTGTGCGTGCGTGCGTGCGTGCGTGCGCGCGCGCGCGCGCGCGTGTGTGTGTGTGCTATGCACGTTTACGCGTGTTGAGCGAAAGACTATAGAACATGCGCATACAGACATGTTCGTGCACGTGATGTTGTGCACGTTTACGCGTGTTGAGCGAAAGACTATAGAAAACGCATACAGACATGTACAAGAGATACACAGACCAATAAAGGAGACAGACAGAGAACCCTAACAAACGCAGAACTGTATACGCAGATACGTTCATAGACGAAATGCAGAATGCGCAAAACATGCGAAAATGCTCTTATACACACATGCACGTGGACATGTAAATCAAGGTGTAATACTACACGGGAAAAAGACAATCACGCAGACGGGAATTTCTTAAGTTTGACAGACACCAGAAAACGCTTGAAGGCACTTCAGCTTCACAGCCAGAAAGGGGTAAGTTTATTTTCTTCTTCGCTGGGATCCGTGACACGAAAACCATCGACAACAGCGAAAACACGAGGCACACTGAAACCTAACTGAAAACGTGATGAATACTATGACAGCATTCGCAGGCGGCGGCTGAAAACTGTCAGGTACACGCTGCAATAGAAGAGAAACACCGATGTTGTGAACAAACCGTGTAAGACTCCGGTAGAGCAGAATGCTCTTAAACTGCTTTATAATTCAACAAACATAAGTTCTCACATAACATTTCATTAAGCATCTTGTTACTTGTTTTTGAGGACTTCCAACAATGATCGTTAGCGTGTTTCTAAATCGCTCCTGCCAGCAACCCAGACCTTGAGGTGAAAATAAAGCTGTTTTAACGCTCTTTCGAGCTCGAAGCTGCCTGGAATTTCTTACGTGTCCTTCATTACAATGTCTCTCTGCAACCGAAACCTGGATGCTGAGAAACGACCTTCACCCGACCCGGAAAGGAGCTAGGGTGCTTGCGTGCAAAGTTGTGAGACAGGTCCTGCGGGCTGATTTGGATAACACCGAAAGACGACAAGGTGACGCTCCGTGCTGCCTCTTTCCAGGGAGTTTTCATCACCCCAAGACATCGGGATCGATCTTTTCTTCACGAGAGGTGCGCCCCGAGAGACTGGCGGTAGGTCTAATGCTAATAGGACAGATTCACAGATTCATGTGTAGATTTGCTTTACTTTCAACACAATCGTGTTCGATTGTTCCACATGCCGACGAAAAACGCAGTTAACGCTGTATTGAAGACTTATTCAAAACTCTGTCAGTCTGTCCACCAGTATGTTTGCTATGTCTCTTTGACTCTGTCTCCGTCTCTCTCTCTCTCTCTCTCCCTCATACGTCACTTAGCAGTGCCTTGAGAGGCAGTACATCGATTTTTGTGTGTGTTGTTTTCATCTTTCTCTTCAAGGAAGTTTTCGTTAGTTGAGTTTCTCTTCCATCCCAATAGTTGAACTCGTCTTGTTATATTAGTGATGTACTAACATGCCTGATAAATCTATTAGAATTTGAAAGTGGAATGCTAGATCGGTGCCCACGGATAAGCTACTGTTAATTTAACACCTGGCAAATCATACAAATAAGCCACTGTTTATTTAACACCTGGCAGATCATGAATACCATATCTTGATTTTTCAGTCACGGAACGTGTGCAAATCGAAATGACCAAGACTATCCCATTTTTACTATCCAGCTGCACATAATCAAATTTGTGATTCCAAAGAAAAAATCAACACTACTATTTATATCAAGAAGGCACTGAATATTCCCAATATCCATCACCGCCACCATCAGATCTGCCATGTCTGTATTCACGCTTAGCCAGTGTGAAAGTTAATAATAAATTATTCTCAATGTTGTCTCTGTGTATTTGCCTAAAGGGCCAAATGACAAAAACACTGAGTAATAACATTCTTTAGAAAACACTGATGAAAAATGACTTATTGTTGGTGATTTTAATGCCCATTCTCAATTTAAGGAAAAAAAGGTTTTTCCATAACTAGCAACCGTCCAGTTGAAAATGTGGTTGAGTCTGTACTGTGTTTGCTAAATGATGAAAGTATAACCAGAATTCCAGATCTTCCTTTCACAGACCAAGTGCCCTAGACCTGTCTTTGATTTTTCCCCATTTAGCCTTTGTTTGTATGTGGCAGACTTACCAAGATACTCTCGGAAATGATCATCTGCCGATCATAATGACAATGAAATATACGACGTCCAGAGACAAAAGCAAATACCTAAATATAATTTCAAATTTTG
>JADBJO010005459.1:150000-152500 GCA_016801955.1 Conus betulinus
GTTTCCATCTTCTGTACACTCATGAAACGCGCTCAGGTTTACAAAATGTTAACCAAAAGTTTCACGCAATTTTCGTGCTGCAATTTCTCTCCTTTCTGACTGTTTACCATTGATTATTTTCCAGTATAACTTGGGGTCACTGCTCTCAGTCCCCGCGGTTTAGTTTCATACCGATTCTTGTATAGCCTACACTGTTTATTAATTTCTTTTGTATTTAAAAAAAATTTGTTTACTTAGAAACCCTTTCTTTTCTGTTTTTAAATATGGCAGTCTTTCTCATGAGGCAATGTTTGATTCTTTGTTTCAAAGACAATTTTTCTTTTTTTTTTTTTCTTAACGTTCTGAATTATGTTTGTTTTCCCGGTTTCTTCGGTCTATTTTGACAATGTTGATTTCCCGTAGGTTTACGGTAATTTGTTTCAAAATGTTATTTCAGCCGAATGAAAATATAATAAGCATTATCTGAAGATACGGTTTTCAGCAATAAGTGCGCTCATCTGATAAAGTATCAACTTCTCAAATTTGTCTGTCATTAGATGCAGAGATTCCATTATTTTCTTTCATTCTCTTTGCGCGATTTGATTTTGATTGTAATGATACTGTGCCACCACTATTTCTTTCCATTTCTTAATATTCTTGCTCTGTATGATAATTACGTTGTGTCAGCTTTATATATTTACTTTTCTTCAATATCCTTGTTTTGCACGCCATTTTTTTTTTTAAAAAAACTACATTTAGAAGAGTAATTTCTTCGAATATTTATAGATTTCAAATGCAGTACCTGAATATCACTATCAAGAAAAAAAAAATAAGAGGGAGGAAATTATTCTGTAATAAACAAACCTTACAGTCTTATATGTAAACACTCTACTATCAAAGTCACATTCAACAGGGTGGTAAGGATATTAGATGTTTTTTCATAAGTTCAGCTAACTGAATCCAAGACTGAATGTGTGTGCTGTGATTTCCTGCGTGGCTTTACAAACTTATCAAAGGTATGAGCGTAGCTTTCACCCAAAGTGTTTATTGCTGCAATCTTGGCGTTTATTTGAACTTCACTTCATGATCTCATTTTGACATTGGAATAACCAAGAAGAGATATACGCCTTCATATTCAACACAGAATCGTGAATCAAGTAGTTCAGTAAATGTAGTCTTATTTTCGAAAGCGGAGCCTTTTGCTGGAATGTTTATTGTTCCCAAACTTGTTTTTCTGCTGTTCTACCAATTTAAAAAACAAAACATCAAAAAGATCCCTCCCTCAAAAAGGGCTAGACATAAATCAATGTCCAGTATTCTCCCTTTTCTTTTTGTTTATTCATAGTAACAGATAAGGCGAGATCCTGTTTTTAACCTTTTGATAGCGTACCACCTGATTTATGACTGAATCTCTCCCCACCACCCGCCTCCCCCCCCCCCCCCCCCCCCCCCCCAATTTCTTTCTTTTTTTTTCTCTCTCACAAAATGCGACGTATATCAGCATGCCTACAGTGTCAGAGTATACCGAGTTTTTGGCCTGGCAGATAGTGCAATCTAGCATGACGGCGGTGTGTTTCTCCCTGCCAGCTCGTGCTTTGCATCACTAGGTAGAATTCCCTGAGTTCGTGTACCAATTGCTATACACTTGACAGACTTCCGCAAATCGAGTTGCTCGACACATCGTGTTAATTATTACACAAATAAAACAGATATAGAGACAATTGATTGTAATGATTCTGTGCCACCACTATAGACAAAAAACAAAGACATAATGCATATAAGTTTAGTGTCTGGTTCAGCTTCTGTCCGTTTAAAATCCACTTCATTACAAAACAACAACAAAAAAAAAAAAAAAAACAACAAAAAAAAACCCCACTCAAAATAAATGTTGTTTGTAAAGGCTAGAGGCCAGAACCGAAATCTGATCTAATCGCGCTTCATCATTATACTCCGCGCGCGCGCGCGCGCGCACACACACACACACACACACACACACACACACACACACACACACACACACACACACACACACACACACACACCCACTCCCTCCCTCCCTCCCTTACTTCCATGCAACATAAATAGTAACGTCTTATAATTGGTCCAGGAAAAGATCGGTATTCTCAATCTCTGTCAGTCTCCGAGCCATCAACAACAAATACGAGGGTCCGTTTTCACAGCACAGTAATACTATGTTACGAGATGGCTCGATCGCTGGGCGTTTGGAGATAAATAAAAGACGGGTTGAGTGCATTCTGTTCAGTAGCTCTCCGCCTGTCTGTCTGTCAGTCTGTCTCGATCCCTGACGTTTTCTGAGATAAATACAAGATGGGTTTAGTGCAATCTGAACAGTAAATCTCCGTTCGTCCCGTCAATCCGTCTGTCTGTTTGTCTATGACTGTCACTGTCTCTAAATCTATCTCTCTGTCCCTCTTTCTGTCTCTGTTTCTCTCTCCGTCTCTCTCTGTCTCTGTTTATTTGTCTGTCTGTCTGTTTGTCTGTCTGTCCCTTTCTCTCTCTC
>JADBJO010005459.1:160000-161605 GCA_016801955.1 Conus betulinus
GGGAGGGGGGGGGGGGGAGGCGAGGGGGGCGGGGGGTGGAGGGTGAGCAGGGAGAAGAGGAAGCCAAGATTGGTGTACTCGTACGCGTGCGCTTGCAGGCGAGCCAGAGCTTATATTCAACATTACCTAGGGAATCTTGGAAGTGACTCAGAGTTGTTCAATTGATGATTCGTGTTCCAGGTGTAAGGGTGATGTTTATGTTACACGTAATTTATGCCAGGAAGTGAAATGTACGCGGTGTATCACACACACACACACACACACACACACACACACACCAACACCACACACACACACACACACACACACACACACACGTGTGTTGGAGGGAGAAGAGACTGGGGATAGGAGAGGGAGAGAGGGAGGGGAGTCGGGGGGGGGGGGGGAGAGGGGGGGAGAGAGAGAGAGGAGAGACAGAGAGAGAGAGAAGAGAGAGCGAGAGGAGAAGACAGACAGACAGGCAGACAGACAGACAAAGATGCCAGATGGAGATCAAACTGTGTCTTTGTTTGTCAACAATCATATATAAATAGGAAAACTAAATGTTACTCAGACTTTTTTTTTCATCATAATCTCAATTCTTTGATATTTCCGCAGGATATACCGACAATGCCCACACACGAGTTAAACAACAACATCCGATAGCTAAAAACTGGTTTGTATGATACGGTATTGATTGGTATTGTTGTTGCCGTATGATGATGTACTCTATTGCATTATATCGTATCACAAAACATCTGCTTATGATCAAATCGCATTGCGTTGCACTGTCTAGTTGTTTTGTGTTGTCTTGTCTTGTCTTGCATTGCACTGCATTACATTGTATGTGATGTATTGCATTGCATTACATTGTACTGTGATGTATTGCACTGCATTACATTGTACTGTAATGTATTGCATGTTGCATGACATTTGTATTGTAATGTATTGCACTGCATGCATTGTACTGTAATGTATTGCATTGCATGACTTGTATTTGTTAATGTATTTGCACTGTATTGACATTGTATTGTAATGTAGTGCATTGCAATAACTTTGTGTACTAATATATTGCACTGCATTACATTGTACTGTAATGTATTGCATTGGCATAACACTGGTACTGTAACTGTATTGCACTGTATTACTGCATGAATTGTACTGTAATGTATTGCACTGCATTGACATTGTACTGTATATTGCACATGCATGCATTGCTGTAATGTATTCACTCCTGACATTGTATGTAATGTATTGCAGCTGCATGACATTGTACTGTAATGTAATTGCACTGCATGACATGGTACTGTAATGTATTGCACTGCATGGACATTTGTACTATAATGTATTGCACTGCATGACATGTACTGTAATGTATTGCATTGCATGACATTGTACTGTAATGTATTGCACTGCAATGACATTGTACTGTATGTATTGCATTGCATGGCATTGTACTGTAATGTATTGCACTATATTACATTGTATTTGTAATGTATTTTCACTGACTGCGATTCATTGTCTTGTTGCCCCTTGCAGATTGCAATATAACTGTGTGTTTGTCTCGTATCGTGTTTTCCCTTTGCGGTTGTACGTCCTGGTACAGTTCTTGTGTTGTGCTGTACT
>JADBJO010005460.1:2500-27500 GCA_016801955.1 Conus betulinus
TTAAATTAAAAAAAAAACAACAGAAAAATAAAAGGTGAATGAACAAACAAAATGAAAATAAAAGATTCTTTTTTGAATGACAGGACAGTGGCAGACTGGGAGACAGAAGGAGAAAACGAAAAAGAGGGAAGGAAGGGTGAAAAAGAAATGCATGAACAATGTCCCCTTTTGCAGGCTTTCGGCCAAGGGTTTTGAGGTCCTCTTCGGCTTGAAGTTCCTCATGGACTGTTTCCCGATTGCCACTGCCATCGTCGCCGGTATGTTTACCTGTCTGCCTGCCTGTCTGTCTGTCTGTCTGTCTGTCTGTCTGTCTTTCCGGATGGATGGGCAGATGGGTGCATGAATAAATTGGCGCAAGCACGCATGTATAAATGCGCTCACGTATGCGTATGTGTGCGTATTTATTTTTGGATGTACGGGTGTACATGCATGCATCCATGTGTGTACATGTATATAAGTGTGTATGTATGTATGTATGTATGTATGTATGTATGTATGTATGTACATCGTACGTACGTACGTACGTATGTATATATGTATGTATGTATGTACGTACGTACGTACGTACGTACGTACGTACGTACGTATGTATGTATGTATGTATGTGCATTCAGTTCAGTTCAGTTCAGTTCAGTTGTTTTATTTAATGTCTTTTCATCGCCAGATGATATTAGACACTTGTTTAAAAAAAAACAACAACTTCACACTCACCTTATCTGGTATTTGCAAAACCACATCTGATATGAGCATGTTTACGTAAGTGAAATACCCTAGTGGTACACAAAGTTGTGACCTTTACCAAAAAAAAATTTCAACCTGTGACTGCGAAATAACTTGGCAATTTCACTACATATAAACCATATAAGACAGCATTGACATTATCAAAGTTATTCATCTCAATACCTTTCTCCTGATAGAGCGAGGTCAACACTGATGTATGTATGAATGAATGAATGTATGTATGTATGTATGTATGTATGTATGTATGTATGTATGCATGCATGCATGCATGTATGTATGTATGTATGTATGTATGTATGTATGGCTTCTTCAAAATTGAGCTTTTATTACAGCAATTCAAAATTCACAGAAAAACTTCTGAAGACTCTGGAAGATAAGATAGTTGATTTTGTTCGCATTCATCTCAAACTAAACTCTTCTACCAATCGAGCGCACACGTTCCTTCCCCGACAACAAGGCGGCCTTGGTCTGTTGAAACCAAGTGCCATGTACTACGCCAAACGCATCTCATTCCTGATCTCTGTTCTGAACAGTGATGACCAACATGTCAGAATGGTAGCGCTCAACAGTTTCCATCTCCACATGGAAAAGAGAAAAGTGCCTCACGCAGATCCAGACGACAGCAATTTTGGAGGATATGCCACAGACTCCGAAGGGAAGTTAAGGAAAGGCAGTAAGGTCAACTGGTCACGTTCTTCCTTCGTTGAGCTCCATGAACTGTGTGTGCGACTGGATCTAAGGCTGGAATTCGATGAAAACAGCGACAGTTTCGGAGTAGTACTCCCAGCTTCTGAGGATGGAGTAGTTCAAATGCGCTACAGTAATTCTAAACAATTGTACAGCGCAATCAAAAGAATGCAAATGGACAAAGATACGCACCATTTTCAGCAGCTGCAACAACAAGGGAGAATAATCCGGGTTGCAATTCCGGATGCGGCAATGACCCACTCCATAGGACACCTCACCAACACCAACGTCAATGACCAAATAGCCAGGTTCATCAACAAGGGACGTCTACAGCTGCTGGAGACCAATGCAGTGAACAACATCTACTATCCTGACACTTACCGGAGAGAGTGTGCTTTGTGCGGGTTTCGTTCTGACACAAACTCCCATGCCTTGAATGGATGTCGTCAACTGAGGGGCCTCTACACACAAAGACACGACAGATGCGTTGAGATCATCAGAAAGGAGCTACAGAAATGCATTGCGACGAATTTTGTGGATGTTTTTCAAAAATAGGCCTGATCTACCAAGATCTACCAAGGCTGAAACCTGATCTATGCTTCATCGACCATCGAAACTCGGTGGCATTCGTTATCGAGGTTTCAAACCCATTTTGACACATTCATACAAACATGCTATGAGGGCAAATTTCAAAAGTAAATACCTCTTTGCTATGCTCTTAGTGATGCCGGATTTAGCACGAAAGTGGTTGTTCTTGTAATAGATTCACTAGGCATAGTTCATAAAAGAGTGGTTTCAGGACTTTCAATGTTAGGACTGCCCATAACAAAATATAAACAACTCGCAAAATACTTGAGCATGTCTGTCATGATTGGGTCTAGGCGTGTTTGGTCAAGGCGGAATCACCTCATGAACCAGCATTGAAACTGACAGATGTTGACTTTCAAACTGTGCTTTAAATAGTATCAGCTGACTAAAGCACTGACAGACAAAGAATTGGAACCAGCCGGAGAGAGAAAGGACGTGGGGACAGACAGAGAGAGAGAGAGAGAGAGAGAGAGAGAGAGAGAGAGAGCGTTTATCGATGCGCCTGCAATCTGGCAGCAGAGAGTCCTCAGAAGAGAAGCCCCCTTCAAGCAAGTGTTTCGGCCCTTATCTCCTGACACTCTAGGGGGGGGTTGGGCCACACCCGGTTCATGACTCCGGATGTCCCTCTGCTGCCCTTTTTCCCATCTCGGGACGAGCCATGGCTGGGAGTTTTGAACCCATGCCCTTCTGGACATGCTCATTTTCCACTTAATGACTCGCGCACTAACCACTGAGCCACTGGGACACCTGATATTTGTAGGAAATTTAAGCCTTATGAAGTTCACTTTTGTTCCTCCTTGACCAGATCCAGCTTGAACACCTCTCTGCTGCTTCTGCCATTGCTTTCAGGGCTCTGGTTTTTTCCCTCCCTGCAACTGAGAGCTGTTTCATGAGGCTGTATGCAGACGTTCCTACAAACCCCCTAGCTCCAATTTCTGCTGTGAGGACTTTGACCTGATAGCCTTCTCTCCTCAGGCTGTTTGCCAGATCAGCATACTTTTCAGTCTTGTAGATTTGAGCTGCCTCCATTCTGTTCTCATATGGCACCGTGAGCTCGATCATGATCAGCTGCTTGGTTGACTGAGAGTGGACTACTATGTCTGGTCTCATGCCACTCTTGCTGATGATCTCTGGGTGACTCTTCCATTCTGGGAGGTCTGCAGTGCACTCCAGTCATCTGCCCCGTCCAGCAGACTCTGCCTGCATGTTCCGAGTGGCACTGTTGTTCTTGGCCATGATTCGCTGCCTCCTGCCGTGAAGAATGTTGCGGGTGCTTTTGGAGTCCTGATTTTCCCTTTTGTGGTGTTGGTACTAGCCCAGACTACTTGTACAATCTCTTTGAGCACTTGGTTGTGCCTCCATGTGTACCTTCCTTGAGCCAGGGCTACTTTACATGAGCTAAGGACATGCTCCACTGTTTGTTTTCCATGCAGAGGGGGCATGAAGGATCGTCTGTTTTCCCCACTTCACCAGGTTTGCATTTGAGGGCAGAAGGTCATATGCAGATCTGAGAATGAAGCTGATCCTGAGAGGGGCCATGTGCCAAATGTCATTCCAAGTGAGACTTCTTTGGAGGTATTTATGCACGTGTATGAGTAGTCTCTCTCTCTCTCTCTCTCTCTCTCTCTCTCTCTCTCTCTCTCTCTCTGGGAAGAGAGCGCCCCGAAGCTCACACAAAGAAATCTTTTGTGACAGCATGGGACCAGGAGGCCGGAATAGCTCTGTGGTAGAGCGCCGGACTCGTAATCTTGGTTATCCCTGCGTTGCGGGTTGGAATCTCCGCCGGGCTGTTTCGGTACAGGGGGATTTTCCCCTCGGAGTTAATATTGGTTCTGACTCCATTCCCATATAGTCCTTCGATTGAGACTATAAAACCGAGGTTGCATATGTGAACGCACGCATAAACATCTTGCACACACGTAAAATCCCATCACCAACTTTCGGAAGAGAAGGCCAGTTTGGCCATTGGTATGGATGACACGTTACACATAGCATGCACCTTCCCCGAAGTTGGATTATGACTGCCTTAATGGCGGGATGAAAAAAAACGGTCATACACACAAAAACTCGACTCCCTCTGTTGGGTAGATGGAATGAATCCTTGCCTGTCTATACAGGGAGTGTCCACAGGAGTATCACCCTGCGTACATGGAAAAGGAAAAAAAAACATATATATATATATATATATATGTGTGTGTGTGTGTGTGTGTGTGTGTGTGTGTGCGCGCGTGCGTTATATGATCACACAATACAATAAAATATATCACAAATTCTATACCGTTCAATATGATACTATGCAATGCAGTACTGTTTACTATTCCATACAATATGAAACACTACAATGCATTATAGTACATTACAATACCATATAATATTGTACAATCATACTGTATATCTGGAATGTCGCTAACAACAACAAAAAAACCTGAGTCAAACGAAGCAGAAGAAACGGAAAACCGGTTGCCTCGATAGAATTCGTTGCTGAAGGGGGTGACACACGGGAATCGCAGCGGCAGGTGTTATTAGCTAGAGCGCAAAGTCGCAAAACAGAAGTCACTGGCTGGCAAGAACTAAAACTCTGTACACTTAGACCAGAGTAGCGCGCAAAACGTGACCGCTTAGCTCGAGCGTCCGAATTGTTGTCAATAAATACACAATTATTAAATACATCAACAAAAATGAGCAGTTTCTTTTCGTCCACTAACCTATATCAAAACACATGAGACGAGCTCATACGGCAATTTCTCATGGTTGTTATTTTTCAGAGTCAGTGTTCTCTGCTCTTCCTCTCTGTCTCCTCCTCTTCCTCCTCCTCTTCCTCCTCCTCCTTCTTCAGCTGCGACTGCAGCTGCAGCTGCTGTTTGCTACTGTTGCTGGTGTCACTGCAGTTATTACCTGTGCTGCTGCTGCTGCTGCTATTGCTCCCTGACCCCTCCTCCTACTCCTCTCCTCCTCCTCCTCCTCCTCTCTCCTCTTCCTCCTCCTCTTTCATCTTCAGCTGCGACTGCAGCTGCTGTTGTTACCCACTGCTGGTGTCAGTGCAGTTGCTACCTGTGCTGCTGCTGCTGCTATTGTTCCCTGACCCCTCCTCCTACTCCTCTTCCTCTTCTTCTCCATCCTCCATCTTCTTCAGCTGCGACTGCAGCAGCTGCTGCTGCTGCTGCCACTGCTACTTTTGCTGCTGCTACTGCTGTTGCTACTGCTGCTGCTACTGCTACTGCTGTTGCTGCTGTTGCTACTACTGCTGGTGTAACTGCTGCTGCTGGTGCTACCGCTGCTGCTGCTGCTATCGCTCCCTCCCCCCTGTTTCTCTTCCGCCTCTTCCTCCATCCCTACTTCTTTTTCTTTTTCTTCTGTTGTGTTCCTCTTCTGTTTTTCTCCTCCTCTCTTCTTTTTCCTACCCTCCACCTCCTCCTCCACCTCCTTTTCTTCTTCCTCCTCTTCTTCCTCCTCCTCCTCCTCTTTCTCCTCATCTTTAACTTCCTCTTCTTCCTCTTTGTTCCTTGAGTGAAAATATGAGCTTCTGTGTGTGGGTGGCGCGCGCGCGCGCGTGTGTGTGTGTGTGTGTGTGTGTGTGTGTGTGTGTGTGTGTGTGTGTGTGTGTGTGTGTGTGTGTGTGTGTGTTTGACCATTTAACTGCGGCTCTTATGGACATACTGTATGTGTGTGTGTGTGTGTGTGTGTGCGTGTGTGTGTGTGTGTGTGTGTGTGTGTGTGTGTGTGTGTGTGTGTGTGTGTGTGTGTGTGTAGGGGGGAGTGAGAGAGAGAGACAGAGATAGAGACTGAGAGGGTCTTAACACAACTCCAGTAAGGATCTCAGTTTGTTGTTGCCGTGGTTGTTGTTGTTGTTGTTGTTGTGTGTTGTTGTGTGTGGGGGGGGGGGGGGGGAGGAGGACATGAGAAAGATAGAGAGAAAGAGGGTCCTCATACAACTCCAGCATGCATCTTTGTTTGTTGTTGTTATTGTTGTTGTTGTTGTTGTGTATGTGTGATATTTTGTGCATTCACACATGGGATCTTGACTTAACAATTAGCGAGTCATCTAAAGGACCTTGTACATACGCTGACTCTGGAGAGAGACAAAATCTCCTTTGGCCTAACTGTCTCAAACAAGGACTGTACTTGGAAACTTCCGTGATGGCCGAAATGTGGAAAAAAAAAAAAAAAAAAACGTACACGTGGAGGTGTACAGATTGCACGAATAAAGGGGGGAAAATGTTCAAGGAAGAAAAAAGAAAATCACGGTGCAGGGTTTTGAGTCCCAACTGTCTTCATTTGTAAAATGTAATAGGTTTGTGTAAGGGGTGGGTAAGGGGGGGGGGGGGGGGACAGGGGACGTCTTTCACTACACACCTTTCTCCTCTTTGTTGCAGTCGTCTTTGCCTATGTCCACGCTTACCGCAGCCGTGGGGAATTCGTGATTCCTGGAGGACCCAGCAAGTCTGGCAATGGCGAGCGCCAGAAACTGGTCAACTGAGCCATGGGCACCAATGCTGTCTTCCCCTCCCCCTCTCCCCCTTCTTCCCTCTACGAAGAAAAAAGAAAAAAAAAATTCGCGGAGATGATTTTAGTTACCGGCACGTTCACCTATCTCGTCCCACTTTATCCTACTACGTCCGACATTCTTCTATCTTTTCCCCAGCTTTCTCCTTCCACGCTTTTTTTTTTTTTCTCTTTCCTTTTTTAGGGTTTTTTTTTTTTGTTGTTTTTTTTTTTTGCCTGTTTTCTGACACTTTCCTCATCATTAATTCACCAACCTTTCAGAACTTTCTCCTATCTTTTTTTCCTGCTTTCTGGAAACTTTTCCTACGTTCTCCTCCCTTTTTGTTTGTTTGTTTTTTTTTTTGTTTGTTTGTTTGTTTGTTTCTAATTTCTCCCTACGTTTCCCTTCTTCTCTTACCTTTCCTGACATTTCACCCTCACCCCCCACCCCACCCACCCACCCTCGCTCCCTTTTCCCGATGTTTTATGACTTTCTCCCCCTTTTCTTTTGTCTCCTTCCACCATGCTGATACTATCTAAATGGAACAAAATTCAATGTTGCTGATACTATCTAAATGGAACAAAATTGTATGCGGATACCATCTAACTGAAACAACATTGAATGCTGATCATATCTAAATGGAACAACATTGAATGCTGATGATATCTAAATGGAACAACATTGAATGCTGGATCATATCTAAACAACATTGACAGCTATGCTGTTGACACTATTTAAATAGAACAACAGTGAATCCTGCTGATACTCTTAAAAATAGAACAACACTGAATTCTGTTGACACTATTCAAATAGAACAACATTGAATTCTGCTAACACTATTTGCTATTAGAACAAAACTGATGCTGCAGATACTACTTATCAATTGAACAACATTGAATCTGTTGATACTATATAAAAAGAACAACATTGAATGCTGCTGATACTATTTAAATAGAACAACATTGAATGCTGCAGATATGCTATTTAAATAGAACAACATGGAACAACATTGAATGCTGCAGATACTATCTAAATAGAACAATATTGAATGCTGCTGATACTACTGAAATAGATCAATATTGAATGGTGCTGATACTATTTAAATAGAACAATATTGAATGATACTGCTGATACTATTCAATTAGAACAACACTGAATCTGTTGATACTACTTAAAAAGAATAAAACGTTGAATGTGGCTGATACTATTTAAATAGAACACAACATTGAATGCTGCTGATATCATTTATATAAGAACAACATTGAATGCTGCTGATACTATTTCAGTGGAACGACGACTATAGCGAGCGCGTGTGTATATGACCAATTTTCAATACTTCATCACTCATACTATTTATACCAAGCTGTATCGCGCACACACACACACACACACACACACACACACACACACACACACACACACACACACACACACACACACACACACACACACACACAAATAATCAAGATCTGAAGCACAGTATGGAATTATTGTTCTTCCCCATTTGCAAGTCCTGCCATTTTGTGGAGAAATATCGCACACTTCAGTCACCGCAACAACAACAGCACGCACGCGCGCGCGCGCGCACGCACACACACACACACACACACACACACACACACACACACACACACACACACACACACACACACACACACACACACTTTTGGTTGACGACTTATCAAACCAGGCCTGATGTCTTTCCATTTGCCTTCACGACCGAATCCATGCCACCAACCCTAAGTCCATCGATGTCTCCCACTTTCTTTGTCCCTTTTCCCTACTGTTCCAGTCGAGTGCTTGTCTGGTGATGCTGGTAGAAGGCTTTTGTAGTGAAAGAGCAACCTAGCCCCCCATTTGCTTTTCTTCAGCACTGTGTTGACAGTAGGTTCTTTGATTTTCTCTTCCGCAGATTTGGTTTGGTTGTTTTTGGTGTGTGTGTGTGTGTGTGTGTGTGTGTGTGTGTGTGTGTGTGTGTGTGTGTGTGTGTGTGTGTGTGTGTGTGTGTGTGTGTTTAGGAAACTGCACAATATGTGTGATTAAAAAAAAGTGGAGGAAATGCGTTCAGCTTTACCACCTAATCGATATTGTTATCAAAAGTAGAGGAACTGTTCGGAAAATTGGTGCTGTTTGTAACATCCACGTAGTAAAGGAACAGTACGGAAAATTAGTGCTGTTTGTAACATCCATGTAGTAAAGGAACTGTTCGGAAAATTGGTGCTGTTTGTAACATCCACGTAGTAAAGGTACAGTACGGAAAATTAGTGTTGTTTGTAGCATCCATGTAGTAAAGGAACTGTACGGAAAAATGAGTGCTGTTTGTAACATCCATGTAGTAAAGGAACTGTACGGAAAATTAGTGCTGTTTGTAACATCCATGTGGTAGAGGAACTGTACTGAAAATTAGTGCTGTTTGTAACATCCATAGTAAAGGAACTGTACGGAAAATTAGTGCTGTTTGTAACGTCCATGTAGTAAAGGAACTGTACGGAAAATTAGTGCTGTTTGTAACATTGTAGTAAACATACAGTGTTGTTTGTACGTGTAAAGGAACTGTACGGAAAATGAGTGCTGTTTGTAACATAGACACTGTAGTAATTAGTGCCCGTAGGCACAGTACGGAACTGTATTAGTGTTGTTTTGTAATACACATGTAGTAAAGGAAATGTACGGTAAATTAGTGCTGTTTGTAACTTCCATGTAGTAGACGAAACTGTACTGAAAATTAGTGCTGTTTGTAACTTCCATGTAGTAGAGAACTGTACGGATAATTAGTGTGCCCGTTTGAACTTCCATGCATGTACGGAATTAGTTTGAACTTCCAACTGTACGGAAAATTGGTGTTGTTTTGTAACTAGTGCTGTTTGAACTTCCATGTAGTAGAGAAGTGTACGGAAAATTAGTGTTGTTTGAACTTCCATGTAGTAGAGAAGTGTACGGGGAAAATTAGTGCTGTTTGAACTTCCATGTAGTAGAGAAGTGTACGGAAAATTAGTGCTGTTTGAACTTCCATGTAGTAGAGAAGTGTACGGGAAATTAGTGCTGTTTGAACTTCCATGTAGTAGAGAAGTGTACGGAAAATTAGTGCTGTTTGAACTTCCATGTAGTAGAGAAGTGTACGGAAAATTAGTGCTGTTTGAGTTTCCATGTAGTAGAGAAGTGTACGGAAAATTTGTGCTGTTTTTACTTCCATGTAGAAAGAAAAAAGAAAAGTGAATGCCAACTGAACGCCGCGACAGAGCGCCATTTCTTTTGTTGGGATTTTGTTCAACAAGTGGTGTACTTTAGAAAGTGTTAGGACTCCCTCCTGCCCCCCTCCCCTCCAAAAAAAATCAAAACACTTCAGACCTCTCTCTCTCTCTCTCTCTCTCTCTCTCTCTCTCTCTCTCTCTCTCTCTCTCTCTCTCTCTCTCTTTGTTATTTTTTTAACTTGTCAGCGTGCATTTTGTACAGAATTTATTCTAGGACAACTTGTCTATTGCGGTGAATTCCTAATTGTTTGATTTTGTATTGATCAAATGTTTACTGATACTCTCTCTCTCTCTCTCTCTCTCTCTCTCTCTCTCTCTCTCTCTCTCTCTCCTCTCTCTCTCTCTCTCTTTGAAGTTGTTTTGAAGTTGTTTTGAAGTTGTTTGTTTTTGTTTATTTGTTTAGAATGTTCATGTTAAAAACCAGTTCTAAAGAGTCATTTTGTTTCCTGTTTTTAAACGCATCTTCTTTTGCTTTGCTTGTCTTTCATTTTCTAACTTATCATTAAATGTAATATAGTTGTATTTCATCTGTTAGCTACATGCATGATTTTGCCTTTTCAAGGAAAAAAAGACCAAGAATATGGATAAAATGATTTCAGTTGATTACAAATACTAAACATAAAACTGTGAATTCACAAGCATCCTTAATGTTTTACAGTATCCTGCAATATTGTCTGTTTACATAATTGTATTATTCTGATATTATTGCTCTGTGTTTCATCTCACCCAGTGTTTTTATCGCTTTTCAACATGCAACGGTATATCTGGCATGTTCATTTTTTTTTTCAATTCTTTAAATCGTTTCAATAAATAAAAACGCAGCAATGCTCCGTATATGCGCGTGTGTATGCGTGAGTGTATGTGTGTGTGTGTGTGTGTGTGTGTGTGTGTGTGTGTGTGTGTGTGTGTGTGTGTGTGTGTGTGCATTTGTGTGTGTGTGTGTGTGTCTCTGTGCGTGCACGCGCATTTGTGTGTGTGTGTGTGTGTGTGTCTCTGTGTGCGTGTGTCTGTGCGTCTGTGTGTGTGTGTGTGTGTGTGTGTGTGTGTGTGTGTGTGTGTGTGCACATGTGTGCATGTGAGTGTATTCGTATGTGTATGCGAGAGGGTGTGTGTGTGTGTGTGTGTGTGTGTGTGTGCGCGCGCGCGCGTGCGTGCATACGTGCGTGCGTCCGTGTGTGCGTGTCTGTGCGTGCGTGCACGATCATGTGTGTGCATGCGTGTATGTATGCATGTGTGTGTGTGCGCACGCGCTTGTGTGTGTGTGTGTGTTTGTGTGTGTGCATATGTATTGTGAGTGTGTGTGCTTGTGTGTGTGTGTGTGTGTGTGTGTGTGTGTGTGTGTGTGTGTGTGTGTGTGTGTGTGTGTGTGTGTGTGTGTGTGTGTGTGTGTGTGTGTGTGTGTGTGTGTGTGTGCAAAACGTAAATGAGAACTTTGTGTTCGCAAATACGAGTAAAGGGATGGTGGTGTGAGGAATAGGGGTGGATGGGGATGTGATGACTGGGGGTGGAGGGGCAGAGAGAGAGGGAGGAGGACGATGGATTGGTGAAGATTGTTCTGTTTTATCTATCTCTGTCTCCCTGCTTCTGTCCATGTCTGTCTCTGTCTCTCTGTGTCTTACTTCTTGTCCCCATCTTTATGTTTTTCTCTTTTTTTTTTTTCTTCAGTCCTTTTCCCTTCTTTCAGCGACCCATGCCCTCTCTCCCTGATCTGTCTGTCTGTCTGTCTGTCTGTCTGTCTGTCTGTCTGTCTGTCTCTCTCTCTCTCTCTCTCTCTCTCTCTCTCTCTCTCTCTCTCTCTCTCTCTCTCTCTCTCTCTCTCTCTCTCTCTCTCTCTAGGACAGACTAGAAGAATAGGCTCTGCCTAAAGTTTCAGACCTTGATCGAATAAATGAGTTCTGAGCTAAGTTCAGAGTTGAGCTCTCTCTCTCTCTCTCTCTCTCTCTCTCTCTCTCTCTCTCTCTCTCTCTCTCTCTCTCTCTCTCTCTCTCTCTCTCTCTCTTGGTGTGACGGATCCTTGGATGACGCTCTGGTGAACAGAAGCCAGAGTCAATGCGAAAAACAAACAAACAAACAATGGAACAAACAAACAACGAACGTTTTACTGATCTTTAATACATGTGGAGAAAAAGGGAAGGGGGGGGGAACAGTGAGGGGCTGGAAAGAAAGGGGGTTGGGGGTAGGGGGCGGGGATAACAGGCGGCCCTGGCTATAGAAGAGTCTTCTTTCTCTCACTTGCAATCGTGTGTGACAAGATGACGTTTTCCTGGTGTCTGTGGTGAAACGGTTCGTTGGGTTATAGGGGAAAGAAGCAGCGCCGGAGATTGAGGATGTTTGAAAGTTTGCTTTTTTTTTCTCTCTCCCTTCATCGGCGATATGTGTGTGTATATGTGTGTGTTTGTGTATGTGTGGTGTGTGTGTGTGTGTGTGTGTGTGTGTGTGTGTGTGTGTGTGTGTGTGTGTGTGTCTGTCTGTGTGTGGTGTGTGTGTGTGTGTGTATGTGTCTGTCTATCTGTGTGTGTGTGTGTGTGTGTGTGTGTGTGTGTGTGTGTGTGTGTGTGTGTGTGTGCGGAGAGAGAGACAGAGACAGAGAGAGACAGAGAGAGAGAGACAGTCATGTGGATTTTTCTGCCCCGACCAGCTCTTTCCCAGAGTTGAGTTTGCTGCGGACTCAGTTGGGAAGACTGGGACCACACAGTCGAGTTTCATCCACTTAATGGGTGCGTCTCTGAAAGTGTTGCTCAAATTTCCTGACCAACACTGCAGGTGTCTGTATCTCTCGGGCCTGGTTGACGCGGGGATATATTATGAAAGGAAGCGTAGAGTACAGCCCTGTCATGTAGTCTCAAACCGAAATGGAAATTAGTAAACATCATCTTCATCATCCTCATTCTGATCCATCAGCATGAAAAAGTTTCCAATTCTGTGGCCCGTCATTCCCTGCTCTCATGGTGACCTAAATTTCGATGTCCTCTCCTCGTCTGTGGCCATGGTTTGATTCCGTCGGGGTCACCGGTATCGGCGGATCCATGGGGGTGCTGTCGTTGGACGGACGTGGTGGCGCCCTCTGGAGGGAGAGCTCACTCATGCCGGCTCCGCGACTAAGCAATTATTGTCGTCAGTAGGGGGCTTAGTAGGTGGTGTCCTGCGTATGTTGGATCAGAACAGGCGCCACTGAACACCACCGAAGTGACTCGGCGGCAGTGCGGTGTCGCCTCCGGTGGGTCGCCTCCTGACGACTTGACATTGACTGCTCCCTGTGGATGGATTGCTGCGCGTGCCTGGGCTGCAGCGGGGACTGTGGACGGGTGTGTGGCGTGGATGTGGCTGTGGACGGGGTGTCGAATGAGCGGCGTGGATGAGCTGTGGCGTGGATGTGGCTGTGGCTGTGGGGGGGTGGGAATGAGCGGCGTGGCTGTGGACGGGGCTGTGGACGGGATGTGTCGGAACGGGGGAGCGGCGTGGATGTGGCTGCACTGCCACGGCGTGAGGTGGCACAGAAGACGGGATGTGGCTGTGGACAGGTGTCAAAAATGGAAAGAAAATGCCCCAATCATTCCGAACCTCACTGATACTATAGGACCGGTAATGAATCTCATTAAAAACACCTCATTATTCTGAAGCCCACATTCTGATACCAACCATAGGACCGGAATAAATCACAGTAGCCCTCATTGTTCTGAACCATGCTCATACCATAGGACCCCAATTAAAACATGAAATACTTCATTGTTCTGAACTACACTGGTATCATGGGCCCGAAATAAGACATGAAAGTCCTCTGTCATAATGAGTCATGTTGATACCATACCACATGGAAATAGGGACATGAGATAACCCTTATTTCTGAACATATCATAGCATGGGAATAGACATCAAATAGCCTAATTTCTGAACATAACATAGCACGGAATAGGACATGAAATAGCCCTTATTTCTGAACGACGCTGATGCCACAGGACCAGAGTTAGCATGATATACATCATTATTCTGAACCACACTGGTACCGTTAGCTTCAAAATGAAGCATGAATAGGACCGAGTCATGCTGAATCACAGTGAGAGGACCAGGGACCAAAGGACCAATATAAAATGTGAACACCCCCTCTCCCCTCCCAGCCGCCCCCCCCCCCCCCCCCCCCCCCCCCCCCCCCCCCCCCCCCCCCCCACCCCCCCGCGGGAACAAAATGTAAAACAGTCCCACATTCTGTACCCAAACATGAAATTACCCGTCATCTGATTCAAGAGGTCCCAGGGACCAAGATTATCCATGGATTGCCCCATCAGACCGAATCACAGCGACGACGACCGTAGGGGCCGATATAAAACGTAAAATGCCTCTTCCATATTGACCCACGCCTAGAAGACTGGTACTCGCTGCAACATCCTGTAATCACTCCACGCCCAGTATCACTCCCTGGCCATGAGAGAAGGCAGGTAACCAAAATCGCGCTCCCCCCCCCCCCCCCCCCCCCCTCCCCACCCCCACCCCACCCCCGGGGGACTACATTCAGACTTACTAACACACACCCCCCCCCCCCCCCCCACTCCAGTTTGTCATTAACCCTCTCCCTTCTTTCATCATCCTCGAAATGTGCTGCCAAACGACAAAACGCATCAATCAAAGCGCGGCGCACCAGAATTGGAAGATTGGTTATTCTGGACATGAGCCAGAGCTACTCTCCTCTCGGGATCCGAACCCATTCCCCGCGGAGTGATTAGGGGTCTAGCCCAAAAGCACCTCGTTCAAAGCGCGTGCCCCCACAATACCCTGCTCTATGTGACCGGTGAAATGGAAATGGGCCCGTGCCTGTATTGCCTTCTTGAGGTTGTTTGTGGACCATTCCCACATCACTCGCCGTAAAGTGGTTCGGGAAGAGGATGGGCAGTGGTTTGGGCTCAGGTTCCGAATGACTCCCCTTTCCCCCTCCCCTTCAAATTCAGGTGCAGTTTGCTTTGATTGTCATATTTCGTCGTTTGGGACACTGTGAAAATTTTGAGGAAGGGAGTGATTTTGGAACAAATAGGGAGGGGTGGTGAAGGGGGGGGGAGGGTCGGTTGGTCTGGATTCTCCCTCAGTCGCCGAGGAGTGATGTGGGTCGTGGGGTGAGTACTTCACGTTAGATTGGGATCAAAAGTAAAGTACCGCGCCATGTTGAACCACAGGAATACTATAGGATTGGAATGAAATGTTCAAATCTTACTGGTATAAGAAAATAGTGCAAACTCTATTATTTTTCCAAAAACAACCTTTGCCTCATCTAAAAAAAGAAAACAAAGAAATCAAGGGTGACAAATACTAAACCAGAGCAGGCACATGAAATAAGATCTATGCTGATCTCGCTAGTTCCAACCGGCCTCATGGTCAAATCAAGTCCGACTCTTATTCAGACCCAATCAGTTCATATGGAGAAAAATAACGAAGTAAATGAACCAGAATCATTCGAATCACACTTAGCAAAAATATCGGTTCAAATCAAACATAAACAAGACAGACAACAGTGCCTGTGTTGAGTCACATGGGAAGAACACATTCCCACTGTATATGAAAGACAAGTCGGGTCTCATGATGAAGGATTGAGTCCAGCAGACAGAGCTCCAGGCAAAAAAACCCCAGAAACTTCTATAAGATAATCAACCTCATGTGTTTCTTCATGATAGTGCCGCTGTCGTTCTTGCCGATGCTGTTGTTTTTGCTATTACTCCTAACGTTGCCTTTGTGTGTGTGTGTGTGTGTGTGTGTGTGTGTGTGTGTGTGTGTGTGTGTGTGTGTGTGTGTGTGTGTGTGTGTGTGTGTGTGTGCTGATACTGCTGTTCTATTGTAGATAAAGTGGCGATTCCAGCCGATGCTATTGTGGTACCTGCTGTTCCAGCCGTATTTGCTGGAACTAGAATCTTCGTGTTCGTTATTACTGTTGCGGTCGTTCTTGACATCGCCGCTGACTTTGCTGTGCTGTTGCTGCTGTTGTTGTGGTGGTGGTGGCCTACGCTGGGGCTGTTTGTTGTTGCTGCTGCTGGATCTGCTGTTCAGGCGTCGTTGACGATGATGCCCACGACATTGAGTCGGTCTCTGAAGGGTTGACGACCACCACCACATCGGTGTCCTGATGGTTAGGTTGACGGAGAGTGAGGTCCAGCATCTGCATGATCTGGCCCAGCTGGTGCTGGATGTTAACCATTCGTGTCTCCAGCTGCACGGCGGACTCCGGGACGTGCTCCCTGTCCTCCTGTGAAAATCGTATTTGAATCTGAGATATTCCGCTGAGCATGGCAGGACTGAGCTGAAGTTGTAGACGGTGGTTGTCATGCTGCTGCTGCTGCTGCTGCTGCTGCTGCTGCTGCTGCTGCTGCTGCTGCTGCTGCTGCTGTGCTGCTGCTGCTGCTGCTGTTGCTGCTGCTGCTGCTACTACTGCTGCTGGCCGCTGCTGTGAGGTCATTATTGCCGTTGGTGGTGGTGGGCGGTGGGGAATGACTGGCCGTGGGGAATGATGGCCTTGTCGGCATTCTTGCTGTGTAGTGATGCGGGGCAGCTCATCATATGGTGCTTCCACATCGTGTGTGGGGTATTGCATCTGAGCTCCCCTTCCGTGACTACAGCTTCGGTTATTTGGGCAGCATCGAAAGTTGGTGGTTCTGTTGGCTGAAGGTCTGTGTCCAGGGCCGCAGCTCTCTGCATTGATGTCGAGCAGATGACGTTCTGCAGTGGAGCGTGGATACCCATGAGTGGAGTTCTCAAGCTGTGTTCTTTCTGGTGGACGATGTACACCGCCTTCAGCGGGTGGAACGAGGACAGTACTGTCCACCCTGCTCTCTGCGTGGTCTCCAGGAGACACGATGCTGGGGCTACTCGGCGGCGTGGTCCTTCGGGACACCCGGATATTGCTGCGTGGCCTGGTCACAGAGAACCTGGACTCCAGTAGATGGTTCAGAAGAGAAGGTCCCGCTGCTTGATTCTTGGGCGAGCTGTTCGCTGGTCACCATTCGCTCTTTTTCCAGAGTGGGAGAGGATGTGTCTGACCTCACTGAATTCAAAGGAGGAGTGCCCGTTACGTCTGGATCATTCGCAGAGCTCAGTGAGTCAGAAGAGAGGGGTTCAATGACACTGGACCGGTATATATACTGGTTGTCAGAAACTGTATCCGAATAAGTCGCGGAGCTGACATGATTGTATGTCTTTGTGTTGGTCTCCGGGTAGGTTGGATGGGTTCGCCGCTGTTGACAGGCTCGTTCACGTCACTGCTGTGTGCTGAGAGTTTGTCGATATCACTGTCTGCAGAGGGCGGTGGGATGACGTCAGAAGGGGTACCTCCCGCCAGACCTTGCCCAGGGGAGCTGCAGGTGTGCAAAAATGTGTACAATTGGCAAATTGTTGATTCTTGTGTATCTATGACAGCGAGTCGAAAAGAAAAAGACAGGGGAAAGAGTGGAGAGAGAGAGAGAATGATAGAGAGATAGACAGACAGAGAGACAGAGACAGACAGAGACGGATGGACAGAAAGATAGAAAGACAGACAGAAACAAAGAGACAAAGATGTTTTTTTCATAAAGGTCAGGACACTAAGAAGGGGGATGCACAGAGAACGGACATTTTCAATACAGAAGCTTAAAACATGGACGTATTATAGAATCTAGTCGTTTCAATGCTCTGAATAGAATATGCAGCGAGTTCTTTCACAATACACACACACACACACACACACACACACACACACACACACACACACACACACACACACACCATTCACAACACTCACACACACACACACACACACACACACACACACACACACACAACACACACACACACACACACACGCACACACACACACACACTGCAAGTCGGCACGCAAGAGCAGGCACGCACGCACACAGAGAGAGAGAGAGAGAGAGAGACAGAGGAGGGGGAGAGAGAGGGGGTACAGACGGACAAATGGACAGACGGTCCCGCTTTTGTTCATTTGATCGGTCGGTTGTGTAGTTGTAAGTACGCTTGCTCGTTTGTTGGCTTGCTTGCTAGCTTGTTTGACTTTCTTCCGGGGATGGAGATGGAGAGTTGTTGTTGGTCTGTTCATTATTTTACTTGATAACAGCACATTAAAGGCTCTGGGTCGGTTTCTTATACAGCTTTGCACCCAAAATGTTCTACGTCTCAGTTGGTTAGATTCTTTAGACCTGTCAATGCGTTCACAAGCCATACTACACCATGTAGAACAAAACCATGCTATAACCTTAAGATGCCGCACACGTTATTCTGTGTGGTCTAGAATGTTTCCGGGGTATACTCTGATGGGACCAGTGCAACACAACTTTCTCTGTGTAACACCGTCTTCAAACCGATTCCTTAAGGGCAACCTTTATTCACCTGGATTGCTGAGGAGAGGGATGGCTGCGATGACTAGCACTCAGGGGGGGGGGGGGAGGGGGAGAGAACTACGCCGGTCCAGGGAAGGCGCGGAGGGATGGTGGAGAGGGCAGTGGTCACAGGTACACCGGCTGCTGCCCACACTGGCCGGTGCTCTGACCTCCTGTCAATGGCAGTGCAGACTGACCGTGAGAAACCAACATGTTTGTCATGATGTCAGTGACAGTGCAGACTGTCGGTGTGATAGTACAGACTGTCTATGTGATAGTACAGACTGTCAGTGTGATAGTACAGACTGTCTATGTGATAGTACAGACTGTCTGTGTGATAGTACAGACTGTCTGTATGTGATAGTACAGACTGTCAGTGTGATAGTACAGACTGACTGTACTATGTGAAAGTACAGACTCTTGGTGTGATAGTAGAGACTGTCAGTGTGATAGTACAGACTGTCAGTGTGATTGTACAGCCTGTCAGTGTGATAGTACAGACTGTCAGTGTGATAGTACAGACTGTCATTGTGATAGTACAGACTGTCAGTGTGATTGTACAGTCTGTCAGTGTGATAGTACAGACTGACGGTGTGACAGTACAGACTGTCTATGTGATAGTACGGACTGTCAGTGTGATAGTACAGACTGTCCTTGTGATAGTACAGACTGTCAGTGTGATAGTACAGACTGTCAGTGTGATAGTACAGACTGTCAGAGTGATAGTACAGACTGTCAGAGTGATAGTACAGACTGTCAGTGTGATAGTGCAGCCTGTCATTGTGATAGTACAGACTGTCAGTGTGATAGTACAGACTGTCGGGTGATAGTACAGTAGAGTGATAGTCGACTGTCAGAGTGATAGTACAGACTGTCAGAGTGATAGTACAGAGTGTCAGTGTGTTAGTACAGACTAGAGTGAGATAGTACAGACCGTCAGTGTGATAGTACAGACTGTCAGTGTGATAGTACAGACCGTCATTGTGATAGTACAGACCGTGATAGTGTGATAGTACAGACTGTCAGTGTGATGATAGTACAGACTGTCAGAGTGATAGTCAGTGTGATTAGTACAGCCTGTCAGTGTGATAGTACAGACCGTCAGTGTGATAGTACAGACTGTCATTGTTATAGTACAGACCGTCAGTGTGATAGTACAGACCGTCAGTGTGATTGTACAGACTGTCAGTGTGATAGTACAGACTGTCGGTGTGATAGTACAGACTGTCGGTGTGATAGTACAGACTGTCAGTGTGATATAGTACAGATAGTACAATCTGTCCGTGAGATTGTACAGACTGTCGGTGTGATTGTACAGACCGTCAATGTGATAGTACAGACTGTCGGTGTGATAGTACAGACCCACAATCTGTCCGTGAGATTGTACAGAGTGTCAGTGTGATAGTACAGAATGTTGATGTGAAAGTAGGGTCCGTCAGTGTAACAGTACAGACTGAGGAGGAGGAGGAGGAGGAGGAGGAGAGGAGGAGGAGGAGGAGAAGGAAGGCAATAATGAGGAGAGAAAGACGAACAGCAGACGGATGTAGGAAATTGCAAATAAGAAGACAAAGAAACATAAAACCATGAACAGTAGACACTTGTTAAAAAACAAACAAAAAAAACAAACAAACAAACAAACAAACAAGAGGAGCAAGTGGAAAAAGTGAACACACACACACACACACACACACACACACACACACACACACACACACACACACACAGAGCACAGCTCAAAACAAAAGAGAAGAAAAAAACGACGACAGTGCAGGTGCGTTAAAAGGGAGCTGCTAAAGAAAGAACAGGAAGCATTTCGGGGGGGGGGGGGGGGGGGGGGGGGGGGGGGGGGGGAAGGAAATTCAGCATCAGACATGACGTCATCGAGAACATAACCAACTGGCAGCCATCCTGATCAGGCCATCGCGCCAGCCGCTCTAGTTTGTCACTATAACTATAACCTACTTCATCACCATATCTCAGGGCGTACACCGACAGTCTACTAACAACAGCGGTAAGTTGCAACAACAACGACAACAACAACAACAACTACTACAACACAACAACGACGACAACTATAAGAGCAACAACAACAAAAACGACAACAACAACAAACAATGACAACAACACGGACAACAACGACTACAACGACAACATGACAACAACAACGACAGCAACAACAATGACAACAACAAAGACAACAACAACAACGACGACGACGACGAATACGACAACAACACCAGCGACAACGATAACAACAATGACAAACCAACAACAACGATAACAACAATGACAACAACAACAACAACGACAAAACGACAACAATAACACAACAACAATGACAACATCGACAACAATCGACAACAACAATGACAACATCGACAACAACAACAACAAGAACAACAACGACAATAGCAACAACGACGTCAACAACAACAACAAAAAACGACAACAATAACAACGACAACAACAATAACAACACGGAACAACAATAACAATGACAAACAACAACAACAAAAAGCGACATCAAATAAGGATGAAGACGGCACAACTACAACCAAAAAAGGGACGACAACAACAACGACAGACACCGATGCATCTTTAGAGAGACGTTGCATCTACGTCTATGATCATTCCCATCTCGCCAGATACCTGAGAGCTGACCACCGATTTGGGGAAGGTCAAGGACGAGTGTCCGCCAGGGGGCACCTCCGACTCGGGCTGGCCTTGGCCCCCTGTGTCCCAATCAAAGATGTCTGCGTTACCTTTTGTAAACATAGAGATGTCGGTTTGTTGTTGTTTATGCTGCTGCTGTTGTTTGTTTTGCTGCTGTTAGCTCTTAAATGGTGTTGCACTAGGCCTTGTGGTTGATGATATCATGGATTCTCAGAACGAGTCCATGGGACGTACATCAGCAGTTTCCGAAACTAAATATCTGAATTATGCAAAGGGACTAAAATGAATGAATGAGTAAGTAAATGAATAAATAAATGAATAAAGGGATGAGTAAATAAATACATCATTAGTTAAATAAATAAGCAAATAATACATAAATACACACATAGAAACTTAATCAAATCTTAATTTTTTATATACGGAGAATTATAACAAACACGGACACACACACACAAACACACACGTGCGCACACACGCACACACACACACACACACACAACACACACGCGCACACACACACACACACACACACACACACACACACACACACACACACACACACACACACACACACACACACACACACACACACACACACACACACACACACACACACACACACACACGCACACACACACGCACGCGCGCACGCACGCACACACACACACACACCTCCACACCGCGCGCTCGCGCGCGCGCGTCGCGCGCGCGCACATACATCATCATCCTCATCCTCCTCCTTCTCATCCTCCTCCTCCCTCCTCATCATCACCATCACCACCACCACCATGGTCATCGTAACAATGAATGTGTTATCCAAATGTAAATGACTGTAGAGTGGCTCACACTTACGAACGTGTTGTGCAGAAAATGCACACACGTATTGGTATGAACGTACAGACGGACAGACATACATCAAAGACCTCCATGTAGGCTGAGTCGTTTATACATGTATACATAGGTATGGATGTTTGTAGGCATTTATTTATGTATGCGCTGATATATTTGTTCAATTATCTATTTATCTATCAATCCATCTCTATCTATCCATCTATCTATCTTCATATGACACACATACATACATATATATACATAAAGGTATACACACATGCATACATATACGCACACATACATACATACATAATTACATACAAACATGCATACATGCATGCATACATACACACATATGTACATGCATACATATCAATTACTTTAATGCATCAACTTGTCAAATCAACAACAAAGCACAGTAGTCCAGATTGCAGGCGCATCGATAAAAAAAATCTTTCACATTCTCTCTCTCTCTCTCTCTCTCTCTCTCTCTCTCTCTCTCTCTCTTCTCTCTCCGGCTGGCTCCAATTCTTTTGTCAGTGCTTTAGTCAGCTTTATATATCTAATACTATTTAAAGCACAGTTTGAAAGTCAGCATCTGTCAGTTTTCAAGGCTGGTTCATGAGGTGATTCCGCCTTGACCAAACACGCCTAGACCCAATCATGACAGACATGCTTAAGTATTTTGCAAGTTGTTTACATTTGGTTATGGGCAGTCCTAACATTGAAAGTCCTGAAACCACTCTTTTATGAACTATGCCTAGTGAACCTATTACTAGAACAATCACTTTCGTGCTAAATCCGGCATCACTAAGAGCATAGCAAAGAGGCATGTACTTTTTGAAATTTGCCCTCATAGCATGTTTGTATGAATGTGTCAAATGGGTTTGAAACCTCGATGACGAATGCCACCGAGTTTTCGATGGTCGATGAAGCATAGATCAGGTTTCAGCCTTGGTAGACTTCAACACCGTTTATAGAGACAGGCCTATTTTGAAAAAAACATCACAAAATCCGTCACAATGCATTTCTGTAGCTCCTTTCTGATGATTTCCACGCATCTGTCGTGTCTTTTTGTGTGTAGAGGCCCCTCAGTTGACGACATCCATTCAAGGCATGGGGGAATTTTGTGTCAGAACGAAAACCCGCACAAGCACACTCTCTCCGGTAAGTATCAGGATAGTAGATGTTGTTCACTGCATTGGTCTCCAGCAGCTGTAGACGTCCCTTGCTGATGAACCTGGTTATTTGGTCATTGACGTTGGTGTTGGTGAGGTGTCCTATGGAGTGGGTCATTGCCGCATCCGGAATTGCATCCCGCGTGATTCTCCCTTGTTGTTGCAGCTGCTGAAAATGGTGTGAATCTTTGTCCATTTGCATTCTTTTGATTGCGCTGTACAATTGTTTAGAATTACTGTAGCGCATTTGAACTACCCCATCATCAGAAGCTGGGAGTAGTACTACTCCGAAACTGTCGCTGTTTCATTGAATTCCAGCCTTAGATCCAGTCGCACGCACAGCTCATGGAGCTCAACGAAGGAAGAACGTGACCAGTTGACCTTGCTGCCTTTCCTTTTAACTTCCCTTCGGTGTCTGTGGCATATCCTCCAAAAATGCTGTCGTCTGGATCTGCGTGAGGCACTTTTCTCTTTTCCATGTGGAGATGGAAACTGTTGCGCGCTACCATTCTGACATGTTGGTCATCACTGTTCAGAACAGAGATCAGGAATGAGATGCGTTTGGCGTAGTACATGGTACTTGGTTTCAACAGACCAAGGCCGCCTTGTTTTCGGGGAAGGAACATGTGCGCTCGATTGGTAGAAGAGTTTAGCTTGAGATGAATGCGAACAAAATCAACTATCTTATCTTCCAGAGTCTTCAGGAGTTTCTTCTGTGAATTTTGAATTGCTGTAATAAAAGCTCAATTTTGAAGAAGCCATGACGTTTACAGCATCAATTTTCTTGCACAGCGGTAAAGGCGAAAGCGATTTTTTTTTTTCTAGCATTCTTTCAAATTCCTCGCTCGCCTGCGCCAGCTGCTCTTTTCTCAGAAGTTCCAGTCAGATTTGTTTGAAATCCAAGATACTGGTATGGCTCATCTTTTCCGTACATCGGTGTATCTTCCCCTTGCAGCGTCACGTGGACGTTCTCAGTCACATCTGTAGAGCCCAGTTGTTTCCTGTGCGTTGTCCATGAACGGTGGCACACTTTCTGTGTTTCACTTCCATTCCGGTGTATGCAGGAAGGTTTCCGTCTTATTTAGCATTTCTTGTAAACTGTACTCCTAGCTTATACATACATACATACATATATACATACATACATACATACATACATACATACATACATACATACATACATACATACACACATAAAAGTATACCAATAGGGCATTGAAACTGTAGCCTTTTTTCTTTGCAAACAGGATAAAACGAAACACATTCATGTAGGAAAAAATAAAAGCGTTTCGGTCTAAATATCTTCACACTCTGTGCATTTAACCAGCGCTTTATCGTGTGAATGTAAAACAGTGCTAAAGGCGCAGTACTGACCTGGTATGACCTGAAGGTCAGGGCTGGAGTCAGTCGCTGCACGTGACACTTGCTGGACAGTTGGGGTCGGTGGCCTCCCTTGATGCACCTCTCGATGGAAGTGATCTCCTCCTGTCTCACTACGCTGTGTTTCCAACTGTAGGGGTCGCCACGTAGTAGTCTGTGTCCGTGCCCCTTCCTCTTCTGTTGGTCGTTGTTCAATTTCTGTGGGCGGATGCCCGGTTTCCAGTTCCACCTCTGTAGGCACTGTCAGCCGAGAAGTCTGTTCTGAGGGGTCTGTGCTCTGGTTTCCATCCGTAACCGCTCCCCTGAAATCGTCTGTTTGCTGCTCTGTATGCTGGAATTGCTTGGCGTCTGTCTGTTTCTGTGCTTCTTCTGATGAATTTGGAGCAGTTGTTGGTGCCGTCTGTTGTGCCTTGTTCTGCAGACCCCTCGTCCACGTCTGGGTCTCTTTTTCTTCCGTTCTCACGGTGTTCTTCTGCGCCATGTATTTCCAGAAGACACCGACGCATTTGTCGATCAGATGGTACGGAGCATGAATAGAGACAGTGTTGTTCTCGGTGTTCACTGATACTGTGTGCCGAAGGCGTTCTGGAAGTTGTTCTTGGGCCTGAGCCGTTGAGAGAAGGTCCATTTGCCAAGGCTGCAGTCCTGTGACGATTTCAGTCATCTTATGCAGAAAAAGTTCTGGATGGGACTCAATGAGACTGTTGTGGAGGAAGTCCAGCACTGCTGTTCGAGTAGCATTGAGACAGGAGGCCAGGTCACAAACCCTGATTTGGTCTCGTTCCACTTTGACCACCGGTGATATTCGTTCATCACATGGATTCAGCAAATCATCCAGGA
>JADBJO010005460.1:35000-37500 GCA_016801955.1 Conus betulinus
CTTAGTCTAAAGACTGGCCCAGTAATACTGATGGTTGTGGAACCCTGGCTGTGTGAACTAAAGAATAACAATTTTCATTGGCGTCCAAGTAAATATGTTTAGGAACGGTAGAGACCTGTCACTTAACACATTTCATCTGTCAATGCTCATATCAAGAAGCATTTTTGATCAGAAATACTGAGGTGCATGAAGCATTCTAGATTTTTATTGATCAGTCGTGATTTCAACAATTAAACGAAATGAAAATATTTACAGATGTTGTATATAATGAGTATCCTCCGCAGTCATTTCGTACCCGTTCACATCATTTTTTACACCCGTTGACCTAACCTGTTTAGTCGATAAAAGAAATTTACCGTCGTATGACATGTATGCCGTTACACCTAACGACAACATGATGTTAGGTACTATACGCGCGATAGCTGAATGAAACGTTCAAAATGGAAAATATCGTCATATCGTTTCGGAATTTTTAATGTATACAACAGAACACTGAAAAGATTTATCGTACTTTTTATCATTATACACATACTGTATTCTCAGTTGAATTCCACAATCACACATAAAGAAGACATGAAACAGATACTTCATTATCTTAATTGTAAAAAAAAATGTTATTTGACGTGTGTAACAGAGCAGTACAAATGTTATTGTTTGGTGTACCTCAGAAGAACAACAGAGCGAATACACATTTAAAAAAAAAAAATCAACGTCAGCTTGAATTATTTGTAATCGAATAATAAACTAATCAACAAATCAGTTGTTAACTTATTGTGATAGAACAACCAAAGTTATGTTTGTTTGTTTGTTGTTTTTTTCTCTCTCTCTCTTATTTGATGAGGTATCAGTTTGTTTTTTCTCTTTACTTCATGAGGGAGCTGTACTCTTTCTTTAACGTATTTTTAACTGGTATCTTTTGTCCCGATAACCGTATCATACTTTTTTTTTAAACATTTAAAAAACGGTGACAAATAACTGAACGTACCCGTCATTTTAAATCTTATTTAATTTTAGAAAGCGTGTGAACAAGGACCATAGAAAAGAAAAGACGATGGGAAAAAGGATTAAAAAAAAAAGAAGAAGAAGAAGGAAGAAAGAAGAGAAGAGAAAGAAAAAGAAACAAAAAAAATTTTAAAAAAAAAAGAAGAAGAAGGAGAAGAAGAAAGAAGAAAAGAAACAAAACGAGAAAAAGTGATTTAAACAAAAACACAAAATATAAATATTGCGTCTGAAACAGTGAACGAGTTAAAAGAGGAAAACCGCATCTGAACATTATGCAATCCATTGCCCTGAATCGCTGACAGAAGGCACTGTGTTTCAGAAATATTATTCATAAATTGTTGACCGTAGAACACATTGCCCTGAATCGCTGACAGAAGGCTCTGTGTTTCAGAAATATCATTCAGAATTGTTGACCGTAGAACACATTGCCCTGAATCGCTGACAGAAGGCACTGTGTTTCAGAAATATCATTCAGAATTGTTGACCGTAGAACACATTGCCCTGAATCGCTGACAGAAGGCTCTGTGTTTCAGAAATATCATTCAGAATTGTTGACCGTAGAACACATTGCCCTGAATCGCTGACAGAAGGCACTGTGTTTCAGAAATATCATTCAGAATTGTTGACCGTAGAACACATTGCCCTGAATCGCTGACAGAAGGCTCTGTGTTTCAGAAATATCATTCAGAATTGTTGACCGTAGAACACATTGCCCTGAATCGCTGACAGAAGGCTCTGTGTTTCAGAAATATCATTCAGAATTGTTGACCGTAGAACACATTGCCCTGAATCGCTGACAGAAGGCACTGTGTTTCAGAAATATCATTCAGAATTGTTGACCGTAGAACACATTGCCCTGAATCGCTGACAGAAGGCTCTGTGTTTCAGAAATATCAGTCAGAATTGTTGACCGTAGAACACATTGCCCTGAATCGCTGACAGAAGGCTCTGTGTTTCAGAAATATCATTCAGAATTGTTGACCGTAGAACACATTTGCCCTGAATCGCTGACAGAAGGCTCTGTGTTTCAGAAATATCAGTCAGAATTGTTGACCGTAGTACACTGAAGATTTTCTACGTGGTAGGGAAGAATGTGATGTGCGGAAAAATAAACCTGTCACGCACACACACACACATTGCCACACACACACATACACACACACACACACACACACAACACACACACACACACACACACACACACACACACACACACACACACACACACTGACTGACTGGACTGACTGACTGACTGACTGACTGACTGAAACCCATGTATTGTCAGATTAATTCATGGTTGTACTCGCGCGCGCGCACACACACACACACACACACACACACACACACACACACACACACACACACACACACACACACACACACACACACACACACACACACACATACACACCAAACTTATAGACAAATACAAATCAGATTTGTGTTATTTTCTGACGAAGAAGTTCCGATCTCTTGCATCAAACGTAACACTGATAAT
>JADBJO010005460.1:42500-45000 GCA_016801955.1 Conus betulinus
CTTTTCGTTGTTGTTGTTGTTGTTGTTGTTGTTGTTGTTGTTGTTGTTTTCATTTTTGGTTTCATTTATATTTTATCAGCTTATGTGTTGGACAAGGCGAACGGCCTTTTACTGTCAACTTTCTCGCGTTGGGTAACACAGAGAGAGAGAGAGAGAGAGAGAGAGAGAGAGAGAGAGAGAGAGAGAGAGAGAGAGAGAGAGAGAGAGAGAGAGAGAGAGAGAGAGAGAGAGAGCAAACCAAAGAAAAGAAAGTAAGCACATTACAGCGGTTGATAACGTGTTGTCTCATTGTGTCCTCTGTCCTTGGTCGCATCAGCACATCAGAAAAATACCTTGACCTGCTCGATATCTCCGGGTACATGACCGCCTGTACAGAGTCATTATACATGACTGTCATAGCTATAAATAGAAATAGCAGTGTGTGTGTGTGTGAGCCCGCGCGTGTGTGCGTGCGTGCGTGCGTGTGTGTGTGTGTGTGTGTGTGTGTGTGTGTGTGTGTGTGTGTGTGTGTGAGTGCGCGCGCGCGCGCGTGTGTACGTGTGTGTGTGTGTGTGTGTGTGTATTCCCCTGTCCATTGATTTCATGAACCGAGAAGATGTTTAATTGAAATCCAAGTTCCTCTATATGAATGTATGTCATATGTGAGAAATGGGTAATGTGGCTAAACTACTGTTTATTTGCTGTGAATGTGTGTGACCACAAATTAATTTCTCAAATTGAGATAATAAAATTTACTTGACTTGACTTGACTTGTGTGTGTGTGTCTGTTTGTCTGTCTGTCTGTCTGTTTATCTGTCTATCTGTCTGTCTGTCAGAAAAGAACGAGAGGAGGAAGAGTGGGTAAACTCATGAATAGCTACCAAAAAAGAAAGTAGTGCAACGGCTGCTGAATTGGCGCGAAGATCTCAAGGAATCTCACCGCTGTCTCTTCGCCATCCCAGCTTAATTGACTTTGAGAGTTCATGCCTTCATCCCCCCCCCCCCCCTCCTTCGTACCCTCACCCCTCACTGATCTCCCCCTTTCTTCCACCTTTCCCTCCCCCCCTCACGCTCTCTTGTTCCCCTCCACCCCCCCCCCCCCCCCCCCACTCCCCCGCCTTGCCTCATTTATGATTTATCAAGCGGATGCAGTTATGCCTTTGAGGGGCCATGGGAGAGACTGTTCTTGTTCTTCTTCCTTACCCCAGAGAGGAGTCACTGAGGAACGGTACTGAAGATCGGCTCACCAGGTTCCTCCACAACTGTCTGTTGCGTGTCGAGGGTTCGATTCCCAACAAATGTGTTCCTCGTCCACTCTGCAATGCCGTCAGTTTATTCATTTCCTACGCCCCCCTCCCGCAACAGTTCCTTGGAGGGTTGTTTTCAGCAAGGCCCTCGAATCTTGTCATGTGGCCTTTCCTATGTAACTTTCTTTTTTTTTCTGACTGATATCAGTAGATGTTCATATTTTCCAGTCGGCTGCATGATGGTTGGACGCACTTGTTGTTTGTTTGGTGCTATGATCAGGGTACCTGATGTTTAGTCATCCTGAGGTAACGCCTCTTTTTCCCATGGTCTGGATCCTTCATTCCAGATCCACTGGGGAGTCTGTGCCTTGCAGGCACGGGGTAGAGGAAATATATACTGGCATGCAAGAGCCTGGTCAACCTGTCTGTCATGGACATGTGGCTGTCCTTCCATGCAGGTTTCAGTCTGTTAAAGCTCTGATGCTGTCTTTGCTTATGATAACATTCTGGTTTGGACCCGTCATGAATACTATGAATCCCCAGATGTGTGAACGGTTGAACAGTCCCTAACTTATTTCCACGTGTAAATAGAATCAGCGCTGACAGCAGACCGCAACAGCTGGAGAAGCACTCTCAAGAAACAGCTGCAGACTGGCGAGGACAGACTGACAGCTGCTGTGGCAGAAAAGCGAGCCCGCAGAAAGGAAATGTCAGCCAACAAACCAGTGTCAACAGACAGACAGATGTTACCACTGCGACAGAGACTGCCACTCTCGCATCGGCCTCTACAGCCACAGGCGACGCTGCTTGGGTCAAGCAGACAGCCCGGACAGATAGTAGGGCGGATACACTCTACACACATGGTCAGCTTAGACCAACGGAGGCCTACTGATACCAGTTGGTGCTGGTACTAATGGTGTTGTGGCTGCCCAACAACGAAAGTCTTCACGGCGCTCATGTTCACGCCAGTCCGTGAGCAAGTTGAGAAAAATATACGCGGGCAGAAAACGAAAGGAAAACAAATAGTGATAGCGTTGTACTATGGCAACAAGCTGTCCCAGGGGAGTGTAGGTTGAATTTCGGACAGAGATGTCTATTGTTGTAAGGATGTTACACAATATAGACAGATGGCATGCTAACGCACATGCCCGCTTCAAAAATCACTAAATCAAGAAATATATTATGTGAACATTTATACGAAATATTATGACTGTTTATCTCTTTCGAACATGAAAGCAAAAACTGAGTTAATTGTATGAACAAATCTTTTCAGT
>JADBJO010005460.1:62500-85000 GCA_016801955.1 Conus betulinus
GGTGTTTTTTGTTTGTTTGTTGTTTTTTTCTTTGTTTTTTTGTTAAACTGTATAACGCTATCCAGTGCGGACATGACATACCATTCCGCGGTGTAGCTTTGCCCAGACGGACTTTTCAATGTTGTGGCATCATCGTGAGTTTTTTTACAACTGATTTTTTTTTTTCATTCATTTCTGTTTGTTTTTGTTTCTTTCTTTGTCAAACTGCCGGATTTAAATCAAGAAAAAAAAAAAAACTCGTGCCCTCAGCACGGCAGTGTTCTCTGCTTCGACACTGCCCATAGTGACGGGCTGTCGTCATGGACAGGTGTACAGTGTCGGTCGTTGCCTTTGTTGTTATTGTTGTTTGTTGTGTTGATGTTAATGTTGTTGTCGTTGGCGTCGGTAGTCGTTGTCGTTTTGTCCTCGTTGTTGTCACTGTCGTTGCCGTTGTCCGTTGTTGTTTTTGTTGTTGTTGGTTGTTGTTGTCGTTTGTTGTTTGTTGTCGGTGTTGTTTTTGTTTTGTCGTTTGCTGCTGCTGTCGCTGCTGTTTGTAGAGTATGAGAAAAATGCAAAAACTGAGCTCTCTCCATCATCTCTCTCTGTCTCTCTCGTCTCCTCCTCTCTGCCTCCGTCTCATCTCTCTCTCTCTCTTCAATTTTTGTCGTATGTTATAGCCAGTTGAAGAGAATCTTGTCATAGACATACGAAAAAAATTGCCAACAACTTTTTATATTCTGTAAAATAAAAAACTCCTCTCTCTCTGCCTCTCTCTCGCTCATCCCCTCTCCCCTCTCCTCTCTCTTCTCTCCACTCCCTCTCCCTCTCCTCTCCTCTCTCCTGTAAAATAAAGAAATCCTCTCTCTCTCTCTCTCTCTCACTCGCCTCTCTCCTCTCTCTCTCTCTCTCCTCTCTCTCTCATCTCTCTCTCTCCTCTCCCCCCCTCTCTCTCTCCTTCTATCTCTCCCTCTCGCCCTCCCCCACTCTGCCACTCGCTCGCCTCTCTCCTCTCTCTCTCTCTCTCCTCTCCTCTCTCCCTCACTCTCTCTCTCTCCCTCCCGTCTCTCTCACTCTCTCTCTCTCTCCAAATTGACAGCCTAGCAACATCGATCTCTCATCTCTACTCTCTCTCTCTCTCTCTCCTCTCTCTCTCTCTCTCCATCGATCCCCCAGCACCCAATATCCTGGCGTCACCGCGTCAGGCTCTTGATACCCGATCTCTTAACGACCCCATTGTCGGTAGCTGCCACCCGATATCGTGCCTCACAACCCCCACCCCCACCCCCATCTGGAGTAGCCGAGAGGTGTTAATCACAAGAGCAGCCATCAATAATCCACCCAGGCAAGCCTTCATCCAATGGTCAGTCAATGGTTGCCACAACACCAGGTGTATGTGTGAGCAGCAGACAGACTTGGGGTTGAAGTCGTGAGGGGGGGTGGTGGGAGGTGACAGACGGACGGTCTCGGAGGGTGAAGAATCCAACAGTTGTGGGTTGCTTCTCACCAGTTGATCATGCTCGCTCCTTATGGACAGACGTACAGCGGAGAGGGGGGGGGGGGGGGGACTGGGGGAGAGGGGATGGGGGGTGTGGGCAGGATACAGTTGAATGTGGCTGTGTGTTTGGTGGGATGCTGGAGGGACCAGTGTGGAGATAATAACGTCTGAGGGGGGCACGGAAAAAAGGTCAGAGAAATATTTTTACAGGGGGGGGAACGCAACAAAATGTCTACTCATCCATGTTCCTTAGATGGAAACAGGACATTGTCTCCTACCTGCTTCTGTTTTCTTCTTCTTCTTCTTCTTCTTCTTCTTCTTCTTCTCTTTCTCCTCTTCCTCCTCTCCTCCTCTCTTCATCCTCCTCTTCTTCCTTCCCATCCATCTCTACCTCCTCCTCCTTTTTTCCTCCTACTACTCTTCTCTTTCCTTCTCTTCCGCCTCCTTCTTTCATTTTGTACATACTCTTCTACCAACCCTCTTCATCGTCCCCCTTTCTTCTTCTCTTCCTCATCTTTGTCCTGTTCCTTCTCCTCTTCTTCCTCCTGCTCTTTCACCTCTTCTCCCTCCTCCTCTTCATTCTTCTTCTTCTTCTTCATGTCTTCCTGCTCCTCTCCCTTATTCTCTGTTCTTTCCTCCTGTTTCTACTTCTCTTCTTCTTTTCTCTTCTTCCCTCTCCTTCTTTTTCTGTTTTCTTCCTCCTTCCCCTTTCTGTTAATCACAAGAGCAAGCCATCAATAATGCGCCTGATTTCTTGCAGGCAAGTCTTCATTCAATGGTCAGTCAATGGTTGCCACAACACCAGGTGTATGTGTGAGCAGCAGACAGACTTGGGGTTGATGTCGTGGGGGTGTGGGAGGTGAGAGACGGACGGTCTCGGAGGGTGAAGAATCCAACAGTTGTGGGGTTGCTTCATCACCAGTTGATCATGCTCGCGCTCCTTATGGACAGACGTACAGCAGGGAGGGGGGGAGGGGGGCTGGGGGAGAGAGGGGGGGCAGGGGGTGTGACAGGACACAGCTGAATGTGGCTGTGTTTCGGGGGGATGCTGGAGGGACCAGAGTGGAAATAAGACGTCTGAGGGGGCACGGAAAATGGGTCAGAATAGAAAAAAAAAAAAATAATAAGGGGTGCAGGGAGGGGGGATGCAAAGAAATGTTTAATCATCCGTGTTTCCTGAGATGAACAGTTGGAATGGAGGATATTGTGCCCTACCTGTTCTCTGCTTATTTCTTGTTATTGTTGATGTTGTTGTTGTTTCCTTCTTCTTCTTCTTCTTTTCCTCCTTCTAACGCAACGAATTGTCCAATTGTCATTGTTCCCAAGATGAATAGTTCGAGTTGTCCCCTACCTGCTTCTCTGTTTTATTTCTTTCTTCTTCTTCTTCTTTTTCTTCTTCTTCTTCTTCTTCTTCAACGTCTTTAACAATAGAAACGAATAATACTGAAATTGATGATAACAATAATGATGATAATAATAATAATTTTTATTATCATTATCATTATTTTATTATCATGATAATGATAATTGTACTACTTATGATGATAATGATGATATTGATAATGAAAATGGTAAAAAAACAAAAGTTATAATGATAATAATAACGATAGAAGAAGAAGAAGAATGATACTTTAAGAACTGAAACACTAATTTCTGGTGCATATGCATCTCCTGCCTGCCTAAAAACAATGATAAGAAGTTATAATCCACCATCATAATCATGATTTTGCTATGGGCATTATTACAACCACCACTACAATCTATCAACACCACTGCCAACAGTTACAATGAGGGATCTGTAATTTATACAAAGGAAGAACAAAAGAATAATAAAGTGCAGGTATGGAGCCTTTCACTGACACTGTACGGAGTCTATCTAACTCTTTCTCTGGCTCTCTGATTGATTGTGTGTTGTTGCATATTATACAAAACGTGATAAAACTACCCAACTGTATTTGAGGGGGAAAATGTGTGGTGAAAAATTGTAACAGGTTATTGACTCTCTCTCTCTCTCTCTCAAACAGCTCTCTCTCTCTCTCTCTCTCTCTCTCTCTCTCTCTCTCTCTCTCTCTCTCTCTCTCTCAATACATTTTGCCTCATACTAGAAATGTTCATCAAGTGTCGTTGCTTCTTCTCCTGCAAAATGAAAAGAGAATTGTAACTCGATCTGTAGCTATGCTCATTTCTAAAAACCCTAAAACGAAGAGTGGAACTGTTATCAGTTAACACACAAATGCCAGAGTAATGCCAGGAAGAACATTTTGTTTTGCAAATATTTTCTTTCAAAATTTTTGGTATATGCCCCGAGCGCGTGTGTGTTCTACTTTTGTTCTTGACCTCTTTGCAGATAGGTCGGCGGCGGTCTTTGCAATTAAACTATTTGAGTTGAGTTGAGTTGAGTTGAGTCTCTCTCTCTCCCTCTGTGTGTGTGTGTGTGTGTGTGTGTGTGTGTGTGTGTGTGTGTGGTGTGTGTGTGTGTGCGTGTGTGTGTGTGCGTGGTATACACATACATACACCCGCGCGCACATGCACACCAGATATGCGTGAAATCAACACTTGAAGAGCACAAAATTCGCAGCTTAGTACAAGAAACTCAAACTACTAAAACACCTTTCTGAGGGGTGTAGAACCGATAATTAACACCTACAAGAGCGGTGTCGATCTCTCGTGTAATGATAGATCATTTACAAGACAACAATGACTAGGGCTTTGTTCCTGCTTGTAGGCTAGCAAAGAGAGAGAGAGAGAGAGGAGAGGAGGAGGAGGGAGGAGGAGGAGGAGGAGGAACAGAGGGAGAGAGAGAAGGCGACAGACAGAGAGAGAACTTAAATTGTCAAGCTATCCACAGAATGAAAACTAAAGCCAGCCAAGAAGAGAGCGAGAGAGCGAGAGAGAGAGAGAGAGAGAGGAGACGAGGAGAGAGGAGAGAGGAGAGAGACTAGAGAGGAGAGAGAGAGAGAGAGAGAGAAGGAGGAGAGAGAGGAGAGGAGGAGAGGGAGAGAGAGAGAGGAGAGGAGGAGAGGAGAGGAGATGGGATGGAGAGAGAGGGAGAGCAGAGAGGAGAGAGAGAAGAGATGGAGACAGACAGAGAGAGAGGAGAGGAGGAACGAGGAGAGGGAGAGAGAGAGAGGGAGAGAGAGGGGAATTTGAGTTGTTCGGCAGAGGGACGGGGAGAGGGAGGAAGAGAGAGAGATAGATGATGAAAAAAGAGGTTAGGTGAACCTGCTTCAGCTTTCAAACAGGTTCAAACTAATAGCAGAGAGAGGAGGTCAAGAACAAAAGTAGAACACACACGCGCTCGGTGCATATACTAGAAAAATTATGAAAGAAAATATTTGCATAACAAACTGTTGTTCCTGAAATGAGAGAGAGAGAGAGAGAGAGAGAGAGAGAGAGAGAGAGAGAGAGAGGAGAGAGAGAGAGAGAGAGAGACAGACAGACAGACAGACAGACAGACAGACAGACAGACAGACAAACAGAGACAGAGACAGAGAGACAGACAGACAGGGAGTAATGATGTTGAGAGGAGAAGTTGCGAGCGCGGTTGCACGGTCCATCTTTCTGCAGGTGCCAGTAAAAAACCTCCGACATGTATACGTTCTTAAATGGCCGGTCATTGCACATGCGAACTACACCACCAGGTATGAGTTAATTATTCCTTTTTAACGAAACGAAGCGAACTTTGTCGCTGTTTCTTCCATCGGGGATCTTAACAGGGGTTGTCGCTAGTGTTGATGTGTTGTGTTGTTGTTGTTGTTGTTGTTGTTGTTGTTGTTGTTGTTGTGCACCTCGGAGAGTACCCAAAGCCCTTTGGGGACAGTGAACGATGCCTTGGGGCTGGGACAGAGGGGGGAAAGGAAGACATACTGGACTTCAGAGGATGAGACAGGGAAGGACTAAGCCGAACTGTGGGCATTTTCAGATGTCTTCGATTGAATAGTTGTTGGTCAGCATCCACATATATGTACCCCGTTAGGTACAGAGTGCTGAAGGGTGTACAAGTGCGAAGTTGTGAATCTGTGGGTGCATGTGTGAGAACGTGCATGTTTTGCTCCCGTGTGTGTGTGGTGTGTGTGTGTGTGTGTGTGTGTGTGTGTGTGTGTGTGTGTGTGTGTGTGCGTGCGTGTGTGTGTGAGAGAGAGAGAGAGAGGAGGGAGAGAGAGAGAGAGAGAAGATTGTGTGTGTGTGTGTGTGTGTGTGTGTGTGTGTGTGTGTGTGTGCGTGCGCGCGCGCGCGCGCGCGCGCGTGTGTGTGTGTGTGTGTGTGTGTAGACGCCTTCCATTTCAAAAAAAAAAAAAAAAAAGGAGCAAAAATCCTATTTCCCATTCAGTACCTGAAATAAGTGGAGACTTCTGATGTGGGCAGAAGAGCGTATGGAGAAGGATTTTAGTTATAGAGCATGCTTCAGATGTCAGTTTACTTATAGAACATGCTTTGCATGTCAGTATAGTTATAGAACACGCTTTAGACGTCAATATAGTTATAGAGCATGCTTTAGATGTCAATATAGTTACAGAGCGTGCTTTACATGTCAATATAGTTATAAAGCAAAGCTTTACACGTCAATATGGTTATAGAGCATGCTTTACACGTCCATATAGAGCATGCTTTAGACGTCAATATAGTTACAGAGCACGCTTCACAAGTCAGTATAGTTATAGAGCAATGCTTTACATGTCGATATAGTTATGGAGCATACTTTAGACGTCAATATAGTTATACAGCACGCTTCACGTCATTATAGTTATAGAGCATGCTTCACAAGTCAATATAGTCATACAGCATGCTTTCCATGTCAATATAGTTGTAGAGCATGCTTCACAAGTCAATATAGTCATACAGCATGCTTTCCATGTCAATATAGTTGTAGAGCATGCTTCACAAGTCAATATAGTCATACAGCATGCTTTCATGTCACAAATCAATATAGTCATACAGCATGCTTTCCATGTCAATATAGTTGTAGAGCATGCTTCACAAGTCAATATAGTCATACAGCATGCTTTCCATGTCAGTATAGTTATAAAGCATGATTCACAAGTCAATATAGTCATACAGCATGCTTTCCATGTCAATATAGTTATAGAGCATGCTTCACAAGGCAATATAGTCATACAGCACCCTTCACAAGTCAATATAGTCATACAGCACCTTCACAAGTCAATATAGTCATACAGCACCCTTCACAAGTCAATATAGTCATACAGCATGCTTCACAAGTCAATCGTTCCTTCAAAACGGGAACTTGGAAAGGGAAGGAAAGAAAAGAGAGACAGGGGAAAGGGGCGAGGAGGGGGTGGAGGTGTTAGTGTAGCATGTGTGGCAAGATCCAGTGCATATATATCTGTACATACGCAGAGAGAGAGAGAGAGACAGACAGACAGACAGACAGACAGACAGAGACAACCATCAATAAGGATGGAAATAAATCAACAAACAGCAAAGTGCACCATAAAGGGTAAAGTGACATCTTTAATAGACAATAAAAAAAAAAAAACACAGAATATTTTCTGACAATATCCTCTCTAGGCAAAACAAAACAAAGGTAAATAAATAGAAAGTTGGGGGAAGAAAGCGAAGAAAATGGCCAACCAATCCTCCTCAAATAGTTTTGATGTCAAAAGATGAATGGAACCTGATTGTTTTATTGTTGTCTTTGTGGTCCACGCAAACGATTTGGACATGAGAATACTCACTGTACCCACAACAGAACAAAAAAACGTATAATGAGCATGGCGAACCATGGCAAAAGGCATACTAGACAGACTACGATCGTACCATAGGGGCCTGCTCAATACAAACGGTTGTGTGCGAATATAGCTCGTGTGTGGAGGCACGTTAGAGTACACACTTTCAGAAAGTATAACTGTGTCTCTTCTTTCTTCTGAAGGTGCGTCCGACTGAAATGTTGCTCACTGTAAGTCAGTGACTCCCAATTTAAGTTTGTGGTTTTACACAGTGCTTTACATATACATACTCCCTAATGCTCGTTACTGATGAATTCGAATGAATGTAACATGACAGCTGACAGTACTCTCGCTGTTACTGTAATTCAAAAGGCGCATTTGTTGGGGGCATGCATTATGGTACATTGTACTCTCGCTGATACTGTAATGCAATGGGAACATTTGTTTACTTCACTGAAAAGCATCGAAGGAACAGATTCGCTATTCGCCTGCTATACCAGCATCCCAGTATAAATAGACAATAAACAACAATGAACGGCTCATCAAAACGCATTGGCGAAACGAATCTCCCAACCACCACAAAAGTTGTCCTTCTCTGTCAATTCCGTCTCATCCTTCATTCCCTCTATCCCCTGTAAACCCATCATTCCGAAAAAAAAAAGAAAAGACAAGTGTTCTTCATTGTTTCATTGTAAATTTCTGAATTTCACACAAACTGTGTTATGCTGTGGAACAGACATGCACTTTCTAGGAATAACTGTCGTTGAGTAATATGACCAAAGGCGAATTCAATACATGTTATAAACATAATCTCATCATGAAGCGGTCTGTAAATACTATACATTATGCCTGCGTGTACTACTAGAATATGGCTCAAGAGGGCTAGAAAAAAGCAATATCCCGCAAGGACATTATTAAGTTTGAAAAAGTACACATGGTCTAAGCAGAGGAAATGACATAGATGAGCACTCCCTTCCAGAGTTGACCTGCACGCCAAAGTTAAAAGGCCATTTTCAAATTTACAAAGTGAATCTACTGTAGCACTGTGGATCGGTTCCTCTTGGGCTTATGTTGTCTAGGACACTTTGACAACAATGGCCTATTTGGTTGCAAGTCCCTTTATTTGCATACACAATAAGAAGATATGCTTACGCGTCAAGTTAAATTTAAAACAGCAATAAAACCAAAAAAGCAAAAAAAAATGAACTGACGAAATCATAGCACACTGAGCGAAGCCCGGCCGGCCATGCCATTAAAAGTACAGTGAAACAAAAACTGAAAGTTTGTCATGCTAGACAAAACAGCCTTTTTTTTTTTACCGCATTCTTCTGTAAACAATGCAAAATCTCTTTGAGGATGCTCAGAAGGTTTTTAAAATAGAAAAAAGTCACAAGTCCTGAAGACGGTCTATGACCGAAGCGTGTAGACTTTCGTTCTGGTTTTCTGTTTTCTTTTTGCTTTCTATTTACAAATCTTCTGAACATCCTCAAAGACATTTTGCTTGTGTCTGTCATGCTATTCATAGCCCAGACGACCTCAGGAGCAATTTTGGGGGGAGGGGGTGGAAGAGAAGGGGTGGAAACTTTGCGACATTTCAGGTCTCAATAGTAGCAACATCAGCAACAACTAAATAACAACAAAGCACGATAACTTATGAAATGAAAATGTCTCCTGGCGACATGCGTTGGTGTTTTACTGCCAGAATTTTTTTTTCTAAAGGAAAAAATGGGGGTGCTAAATTATTCTCCATGAAAGGCTTTAAAGGATCATGTTTCTAGAGTCTTCTTTTTTCCGGCTGGCTGGGGTTTTGTTTGTTTGCTTGTTTGTTGTCTTTATGCTTTGTTTTGTTTTGTTTTTCACACTTAAACTTTGTAAAACGGAAATCGCTGTCAGAAGTCTCACTCTAAACAGATTTTTATCCTTCATTTTGTTTTCTGTTTCTCTGAGAGCGGGGAGTACGGTGGATCTGGTTCATTTCTAGTGAACACGAGACACCATTTTGACCTTCACTTTCCTTCAAGGTCACTTCATAATAATCTAACCTGGACCTAAACTCTGAGTCGCAAATCGCAAAACACGTTTGAAGAGATGGATTAAATAATATATACACATAATCTAAATTACGCTCAAAAAAAGAACGCCAACAGCTGTGTGTCATTTGGTACCACAGCTAGTGCGGGGCCATGCTCGTTCAGCCTCCTCGCAACTGCTGGTCAGTCCATAGGTGATGGTCAGAATAGTTTGGGAGTAAGGAGAGGAGGGGGAGAACGAATGGGAGCAGGGGGGGGGGGGGGGGGGGGGGGGGGGGGGGGGGTAGGACGGGAGAAAAGGGAGGGGTATCTAACGAACCCGATGTTGATTTTTGTACGATCAACCCACGTGAACAGTGCTCATAGTTCGTCTGGACTTCTTTCTGGGCCGCTCAACTCACACAACCAAACATATCCAAACCCAAGCACGTGAGCATGCGCGCGCGGAACACAATTTTCAACAGGCGATTTTCGGCCTTATCAGGTACCAACTGTAAGGAAGTTTGCAGATATGTGCGAACCACATCGCCCGATATACAAATTGCCACAAGTAGATTATTATAAAGAGACACCAGCAAAAGCAAGTCCCTGTACTCTTCCTATCTACACGCGCTGTCGCAGAGTTGCGGCCCTTCGCCTGCTGAAAAGCCTATTTGACGTAGAGGAAACTCAGTTTGTTATCAAGAAATCTGCGTTCACACACGTGGAGTACTCAAACTGAAAGCACAAAAAAGAGGATGATTTGTTCTTCTTCTGATCAGCCTCATTGTCATAAGCGCACTCATGTACGCCGATAATGTCGATAATTTTGCATCTCAAGTTTTCTTTCAAATAACACTTTCACGCACTTTTTTCTGTTCAAGGTGTTGTTTTTTTTTTTTTTTTTTTTTGTAAGGTAAAGTGCAGACCCCGTTCTTATTTTAATTTTTCACTCAGCTGCCCTTGAGGTGAAAGCCGCCATATTGTCAAAAAGATATCCCGGCATGCTAGGCTTAGGTGTAAAGTTAGACACTGGGAAATTCGTCTGGGGGAATTATTTGAAAATGTTGACTGTTCGCACCGACGGCAAAAAAAAACCCTTTACTGCTCATTTTTCTCTATCTGCTTACGTAACCGTAGACAAATACAAAGCAAGATACAAGATACGAGAATAAATCTCAATTCTGAAAATTACAATCGTAATTAAGCGTATCAAGGAGACACAAATGGAAAAATTTTTCAAAGTTGACCTATTTCGGTTTCCGTTCTTTCCATGTAAAACCCCTGAATCTTCACTACAAACAAGTGTTATCCCTGGAGGCCCATATCCGAACGATACATCTTTTTCGGTGTGTGTGTGTGTGTGTGTGTGTGTGTGTGTGTACTTTTTCTCTCTGCACCATACATAGCAACGTGCTTTGTCTTGGTACATGAAATTACAGGAATTCTCATGTTCTCTTCATGCTCATGTACTTGTACCTCGAACCGTCAGTAACAAGTTTTTGTGTGTGTGTTTTTTTTTTAACATAACGTCTTCTGATTGGTACATGAAATTACAGGAAGTCTCGTGTCCTTTTCATGCTCGGGCACTTGCAGCTCGAACCGACGGCAATAAGATTTAAAAAAAAAAAGAAAAAGACTTACCGTAACGTCCCCTGACTGGTACATGAAATCACGGGCATTCTCGTGTTCTTTTCATGCTCGCGCACTTTCAACTCGGACTGACAGCCAAGAGATTTTTTTTTTAACTGTTGCGGGGATTGGTACATGAAACTACAGATATTCTCATGGTTTTTTTTTTTTCATGCATGTGCACTTGCACCTCGAAGTGACAGCGACGAATTTTTTATCTGTTGTTTGTTTGTTTTCAAATTCAGCGAAAAATTCTGATTAAGCAGATGACATTACTATTTATGGCATATTAGTGGAGATGGGGAGAGAGGGAGGGATTGAGAGCGTATGGTTCATAGTCTGACAGATGTCTTCTCCGATCTCCGTGTATCTGAATTACATCGAAAATAAAGCAGATCACAAACTAAAAGAAGCTCAACCAGAGACTGGGTTACTGAAACGTTTGTGTGTTTTTTTTTTCACGTCGTTTCATTCAGTCATGTTAATTTACTGGCTCACATCCCACAAGTTTGGCTAAGAATTCTATCCAAAAAAAAAAAAAAAAAACAGCAAGAAAAGGAAAAAACAAAAAACTCACACGCGCAAACTTTCGCACAAGGGTTGTTATCAGGCAAGCACCTGTTTCACAGCGTGCTCCGGTTAAAAAACAAAATATGTCCCTATTCTGAGAGAAACTTGCACAAACACTTTCTGTGTTGAATTAATATGTAGTTTCCATACGCGCTCAAGCTGTTTTTCAGTAGCTTCAAAACGCAGTTGGCTACGTCGAACGTTGTGAATGTTCTCATGATTGGAAGGTATCTAGCGTTGCATTTATAAAGTGTTGCAAAGAGTCACATGTTCAGTTGTCTGGGCTTCGGCTGTCGATGATATACGTATTACATACGTATTACATCCACGATATTTCAAACACGGATGATGTGTTAGTGGACCTAGACCTTGGTTTTCAAATGTCTTTCTACTATGTGCAACACGAGATGGGCAGATGTCCAAAAAAAGTTGGTTTTTTTTTTTAGTAGCGGACTAATCATTGTACTACAGATTCAAGCTGTCACGGGTTTAATTCCAATTTGAGATATTCAAGTTAGAGAAAATATTTTGGGAGTCAGCATTTGTATAAGTTTCCACTCCTTCCGCAAGCCCTTTGGTGAGAATTGAAAACGAGGTTCGGCAGCTGGAACACATTCATTGCGAGAGACAAAAAAGGCGGGGAGGTACGTGCGGGGGGGAGGGGGGGGGGGGGGAGAGAGCAGCTTTGAATGCGCATAAAAAACCTATTCAATATTCTTCGAGAAGAGGACGCTTTCGATCTGTCAGGGTGAATGACCAAACACACACACATACATTTAAAAAAAAAAAAAATGTATGTACACATTTGTCGAATATATATTTTTTTAATCCCGAAGCTGGAGAGTGGCGCTGTTTTTCATAACGAAATTAAAACGGTCACATAAGGGGGTAATCTTATCAATGGGTTGAATCGAGAAGTTGTAGTCAATCATCAGAGAACAATAATTTACAATACTTCTGTGTGAGTATCTGATGGAAAGAAACACTATCGAATTGAAGGGACGAAGACAGAGGAAAGGGGGCGGGTAGGGAGGGTGGCGAGGGGTTGGGGGTGTGGGTGAAGGTGCGTGGGGGGGTGGGGGGGGGGGGGGGGGATTAAGGGAAGCGGAGAGGGGACATGTTACCGAAACGGCAACGTTGGCAAAAAAAAAAAAAAAAAAAGGTATGTCATGTGGCCTCTCCCCGTGACCCCCCCCCCCCCCACTGTACATCAAACATCAAGTATCGTATGACTGTACACAAGGAAGATAGAGAAAAAGGCGTCTTTCATTCTTTCATTCAGGTCAGCATGCATGGGCCGGTCGTAGCACTGCACCCCGGACGCCCAGTCGCACTTGTTCTTCTCCAGGCTGAAGGCCGAGTTGGCCGGGCATTTGATGCGCGCCACCACCCGCCCGTAGTTGCACTTGTAGAAGCGGCGGCAGTGGGAGGGGTCAGCCACGTCCCCATTGCCCGTGCCCTCACACGGCTTGTCCTTCACCGGACTAGCGGTACCTGCAGGGTAGGGGGGAGAGAGAGAGAGAGAGAGAGAGAGAGAGAGAGAGAGTGGGTGGGTGGGGTGGTGGTGGGGAGGAAAGGGTGGGGGAGGAGTCGGGAGGTGGGTGGGAGAGAGGGTGCAAGGGAAGAGGGAAAGAAGAAAGCGATGAAATGACTTACACAATAATTAATGGTGGAAAAACAAACACAGAGAAAGCTACACCTACAGAAAAAACGCGAGGTGCAAATAACGTTGAAATACGGAATAGATACGTTAATTTTCGACAGGGGATATGGTGTTATTTCACAATTGTAGAAAGATTGTATATTGCTCCAATTTTTCAGGCGAAAATTATTATTAAACCGAAAAAAAAAAACTACCGTCCCATAACATTTATTTCGCATGCCGGTGTAAACTTTTCGGGAAAAAGAAAATAGAATGTTCCACTGCTCTGAAAAGAAATTAAGTAAACCCGTAAAACAAGTGCAGGAAGGACCGGAAGATCTAGCATGGAACTCTGCTTAAATTATGTTAAATTATGGAGCTCTTGTTAAATGATCTACGCAAACAAAGCAACAATTTGCTCGTAGGGGAAGCGCATTTGAAAACTCCTCTTTTGATGTTGAAGCAGCTGTGACCAGGTTTGGTATGAACGTCTAATGAACAGTTGAAGACATCGGTGTCTGGAAATATATACAGATGACTGGCAAGGGTTTTTTTTTTGTTGTTGCTTTGGTTTGTTTTTCTTTGTTTTTTGTAATAATCACGACAATGGCGCTGGGCTGAGAGAAACGTTCTGCGTCCTGAAAGCTTATATGGGAATTCTACAAGGTTCGGTGATTGCACCTATTCTTTTGAATATCATGATACTTGAACTGCCAAGGGCTATGTCAAACAATTTAACTCTTCTTCAATGTACTGATGAGATATGTACATGAATGGATGCGACTTGGAAAAGTCGACACCACAGAAAACACAATGCTACAAAAGAAGATTATACATTAGTCTCGGATAACCGTAGAAGATGCATGTTCGAAAGATCTATCTTTATCCCCTGAAAAAAAATATGATCTTGTTATGATTTCGTAGTAACCCAGTAATTTGCCGACGACTTTAAAGCTGCTTGCTGAACTTTAGAGTACAAAGTGTCCTATTGTTGGGATTTGTCGTGACATCAAAATTAACATAGAATCTTTAGTTTGATTGTCAACAAAAGGCGAGGAACAGTTTCAATCTTTTAAGGACTATAAGCAGATGAGCTTGGGAGATGGACACAGAAACCTTAGATCATCTTTTCTAAAGTCTCGTAAAGTCCAAACTTTCTCATGGACAAGAAGTACATTTTGTGCACCAAAAACTATTTCTTACAAAACTTGTCAAGTAAGGACTGTAAAGCTATAAATTAACAATTTGGTGATGTGATTCACTTATCAAATGACGAGACGTGCAGAGCAGCTAGAATTTCACCATTTGATCAATACTGAATAATCATGTTGGCTTTTTTATTATTTAAATTACGTGCTTTTCCGGATTTCTTATTCGCGCTTTTGGCTTCATTCATTTCAACCACTCGCGCTTTTTTGGTGTCTGCACACACACACCCTCCACCCCGGTTCATCTCTCTACCACCTTCCCTCACCTTCCTCCCCAAACCACCCACCCACCGTCCACCCCACCACCCACCGTCCACCCCACCACCCCCAGCCCTCCCCCACCCCACCCTTTCCCAATGACCAGAGCAGGAGGAAGGACCCCTCCTTCTCCCTCCCCCCACCCACCGCCCTGCTCCCCTCTTCCTCCCTCCCCTCCCCTCTTCGCCACCCACCCAGCCCCGCTTCGCTTTCACCACAGCCCACACAAACCCTGCCCCCTCTGTCACGCGGAATAGCTCAGTGGTGGAGCGCCGAACTTGTAATCTTGGTGATCCTGGGGTTGCGGTTTCGAATCTCCGCCACACACTGTTTCGATACAGGGGGATTTTTCCCTCGGAGTTAACATTGGTTCTGAATTCATTTCCCAACCAGTCCTTCGAATGAGACTATAAACCGAGGTTTCCGTGGGTGAACGCACGCATAACATCTTGCACACACGTAAAAATCCCATCACCAACTTTCGAAAAAGAGGCCAGTTTGGGCGTTGGTATGGATGACACGTCACACATAGCATGCACCCTGCGTAAGAAATGGAAAGAATGAAGGAAGTAAGTAGGGAAATTGAGTGAACGATATTGAACGATACTGACTGGATGTCACGGGAAACGACTGAATGAAGCGCCAGCTGACAGCTCTTCAGTAGGGACTCCCCATGTAGGCAGCCCGCTGTGTAAACGAGTGCGGATTGTAAAGCGCTTGGGGCTTGGTCTCTAGCCGAGGTTAGGCGCTATATAAGTATTCATCATCATCATCATCATCATCATCATCATAACTTACTGATGACCACGTGGCTGGGGATGTGTCGGTTGCTGCACTCCTCGGCCACCAGGAAGCTGAGCTCGCAGGTGTTGTTGCGCGTGCTGAAGAGCGTGTTCTCCGGGCAGTTCATGGTGGCCACCACCGAGCGGTTGCTGCAGGCAAGGAACTGCGCGCAGTTCTCCGGGTCCGGGTTCATGCCGTTGGGGCTGACGCACCGCTCGTCGTCTGCACAGAGAGAGAGAGAGAAGGCACGAACAGAGCAGGGGCACACACAGAGAGAAGGCACAAACAGAGCAAGGGCACAGAGAGAGAAGGCAAAAACAGAGCAAGGGCACAGAGAGAGAAGGCACAAACAGAGCAGGAGTACACAGACAGAGAAGGCACAAACAGAGCAGGGGTACAGAGACAGAAAGCACAAACAAAGCAGGGGGCACACAAACAGAAGGCACAAACAGAGCAGGGGCACACAAACAGAAGGCACAAACAGAGCAGTGGCACACAGAGAGAAGGCACAAACAGAGCAGTGGCACAGAGAGAGAAGGCACAAACAGAGCAGGTGGGCATACAGAGAGAGAAGGCACAAACAGAGCAGGTGGGCATACAGAGAGAGAAGGCACAAACAGAGCAGGGGCACAGGGAAGGCACAAACAGAGCAGCGGCACAGAGAGAGAAGGCAAAAACAGAGCAGTGGCACAGAGGGAGAGAAGGCAAACAGAGAGGGGCACAGAGAGAGAAGGTACAAACAGAGCAGGGGCACAGAGAGAGAAGGCACAAACAGAGCAGGGGCACACAGAGAGAGAAGGCACAAACAGAGCAGTGGCACAGAGAGAGAAGGCACAAAACAGAGCAGGTGGGCATACAGAGAGAAGGCACAAACAGAGCAGGTGGGCACAGAGAGAGAGAAAGGCACAAACAGAGCAGGTGGGCATACACAGAGAGACGGCACAAACAGAGCAAGGGGCTGAGAGAGAGAGAAGGCACAAACAGAGCAGGTGGGCACACAGAGAGAGAATGCACAAACAGAGCAGGTGGGCATACACAGAGAGAAGGCACAAATAGAGCAGGGGCTCAGAGAGAAAGCACAAACAGAGCAGGGACACACACACACACAGAGAAGGTACAAACAGAGCATGGGCACAGAGAGAGAAGGCACAAACAAAGAAGGTGGGTACACAGAGAGAATAGTACAAACAGAGCAGGTGTACAGAGAGATAAGGCACAAACAGAGCAGGGGTACAGAGAGATAAGGCACAAACAGAGCAGGTGTACAGAGAGAAAAGGCACAAACAAAGAAGGTGGGCACACAGAGAGAATAGTACAAACAGAGCAGGTGTACAGAGAGATAAGGCACAAACAGAGCAGGGACACACACACACACAGAGATAAGGCACAAACAGAGCAGGGGTCAGAGAAAGAAGGCACAAACAGAGCAGGTGGGCACACAGAGAGAAGGTACAAACAGAGCAGGGACACAGACAGAGAAGGCACAAACAGAGCAGGGACACAAAGAGAGAAGGTACAAACAGAGCAGGGGCACAGAGAGAGAAAGCACAAACAGACCAGGCGGTCACAGAGAGAGAAAGCACAAACAGAGCAGGCGGTCACACAGACAGAAGGTACAAACAGAGCAGGCGGTCACAGACAGAAGGTACAAACAGAGCAGGCGGTCACAGACAGAAGGCACAAACAGAGCAGCAGGCGGTCACAGACAGAAGGCACAAACAGAGCAGGCGGTCACAGACAGAAGGCACAAACAGAGCAGGCGGTCACAGACATAAGGCACAAACAGAGCAGGCGGTCACACAGAGAGAAGGTACAAACAGAGCAGGGCGGTCACAGACAGAAGGCACAAACGGAGCAGGGGCACACACATAGAGAAGGCACAAACGGAGCAGGGGCACACACATAGAGAAGGCACAAACAGAGCAGGGGCACACACATAGAGAAGGCACAAACGGAGCAGGGGCACACACATAGAGAAGGCACAAACAGAGCAGGGGCACACACACATAGAGAAGGTACAAACAGAGCAGGCGGTCACACAGAGAGAAGGTACAAACAGAGCAGGCGGTCACAGACAGAAGGCACAAACAGAGCAGGGGCACACACATAGAGAAGGCACAAACGGAGCAGGGGCACACACATAGAGAAGGCACAAACAGAGCAGGGGCACACACATAGAAGGCACAAACAGAGCAGGGACACACAGACAGAAGGCACAAACAGAGCAGGGGCACAGAGGGAGAAGGGCACAAACAGAGCAGGTGGGCACAACCAGATAGGGTAGGTGCGATGGTGCTGCCCTTGGTGGGAGGGAGGGGAGGAGGCGGGGGGGGGGTTGTGGGGTTCAATGGGGGGAAAGGGAGGTGGGTGGTTGGGGATGGGGGTTGGGTGTTCAAAGGGGGTGGGAGGGAGGTGGGGGTTGGGGTTGTGGGTCAAGGGGGGGGGGGGGGGGGGGGGGGGGGGGGGAGAGAATGGTGGGGTTAGGGGTGAGGATTGAGGAGGGAGAGGGAGGGTGGTGGAGAGGGAGGTGGGGTGAGAGATGTCGGGTTGGTCGGTGAGGTTTAGAGATGGAGGGGTTGGGGTGGAGGTTCAAGGGGGAGAGGGAGGTGGAGGTTGGGGATTGGGGGTTTCAACAGAGGGGGAGAGGTAGGTGGGGGTTGGGGATGGGGGGTTCAACAGAGGGGGGGAGGTAGGTAGGGGGGGGTTGGGGGGGGGGTTCAACAGAGGGGGAGAGGGGGGAGGTGGTGGGTCGAGAATTGGGGGTTCAATGGAGGAGGAGAGGGAGGTGGGGGGTGAGGGTTGGGGAGTCAATGGAGGGGGTTGAGAGGGAGGTGGAGGCTGAGGGTGGAGGTTCAAGGAGGGGGGAGCGAGAGGTTGGGGTGGGGTGGAGGTTCAAGGGGGTGGAGTGCTGGGGGTGAAGGTTCAAAAGGGGGGAGGGAGGTGGGGGTTGGGGGGGTGGGGATTCAAGGGGGAGTCAGGAGAGGAAGGTGGGGGGGGGATGGAGGTTCAAGGGGGCAAGGGGTATGAGTTCTGGGGGGGAGGGGGTTAGACTGGGTTGGATTAGAAATAAATGGGGTGGACTGGGGGAGGAATTGTGCGGCATAGTGTGTTGTGTGATGTGTGTGTGTGTGTGTGTGTGTGTGTGTGTGTGTGTGTGTGTGTGTGTGTGTGTGTGTGTGTGTGTGTGGCAGGAGGGGAGGGGAAGTGGAAGGTGGTCGGATGGTGGGTGGGTGTGGGAGGGGGGGGGGGGGGGGGGGGGAGGAGTGTGTCGGTGGGGGGGGGGGGGGGGGAGAGGGTGAAGTGGTGTGTGTGTGTGTGGTGTGTGTGTGTGTGTGTGTGTGTATGTGTGTGTGTGTGTGTGTGTGTGTGGTGGGGGGTGTGTGTGTGTGTGTGTGTGTGTGTGTGTGTGTGTGTGTGTGTTGTGTGTGTGTGTGTTGTGCTTAATTTTTTTTTTCAGTGTGTCTGATTTACGAGCGACGAACATGTGTGTGTGTGTGTGTGTGTGTGTGTGTGTGTGTGTGTGTGTGTGTGTGTGTGTGTGTGTGTGTGTGTGTGTGTGTTTGTGTGTGTGTGTGTGTGTGTGTGTGTGTGTGTGTGTGTGTGTGTGTGTGTGTGTGTGTGTGTGTGTGTGTGTGTGTGTGTGTGTGTGTGTGTGTGTGTGTGTGTGTGTGTGTGTGTGTGTGTGTGTGTGTGTGTGTGTGTGTGTGTATGTGTGTGTGTGTGTGTGTGTGTCTGTGTGTGTGTGTCTGTATGTGTCTCACCCTACCCACATCCAATGAGTTTTTCACCACATCATCGTATTTCTTTTCAATGTTCGTCCATTTTCCCTAAGTTCGTAAATTTTTGTGTAGACGTAAGGATGTATACACTTCATCTTCGTTTTTTTTTTTTGCGTTCTTGAAATGACCAAAGAGGTAGAATTGCATCTCCTCTTTAGTACACCCGACCGTGGGATTTAGATTTTCCTTCACGTAGACTGTGTGTGTAGAAGACCCATCAATGAGATGCACACTTCGAGATGTATGCTTTTTGAATGGGCCGAACTACGGGGTTTACATCTATATTACGCCTCAGATACTTCGTTTGAAACTCTAGTAAAATTGACGACGTTTCTGAGCTTTTTTTTTTCTTTAAGAGTAAGCTCACCTACACACACAAACACACACAACAACAACAACGCCAACAACAAACACACACACACACACACACACACACACACACACACACACACACACCGTCTAATATCACTTGAGGGTGAACAACGTTAAACTAAAGAACTAACTAACTAACACACACACACACACACACACACACACACACACACACACACACACACACACACACACACCGTCTAATATCATTTGAGGGTGAACAGACGTTAAACTAAAGAACTCACACACACACACACACACACACACACACACACACACACACACACACACACACACACACCGTCTAATATCACCTGAGGGTGAACAGACGTTAAACTAAAGAACTAACTAACTAACTAACTAACACACACACACACACACACACACACACACACACACACACACACACACACACACACACACACACACACATCTACCCTTCTCAAGAGGAGAACGGGGTGAGGTGCATGAACCTGACAGTAGCATCCAGTTCCAGAGTAACTCTTCACTTCGCCATAGGCTGTCCATCCCCACCCAGTCCTCACCCTCATCTCAGTTCGTAAATGTGTGTTAGTCGTGAGGAGTGATACACTTCATCTTCGTTTTTGAGTTACTACAGTGGCCAAGGAGGTATTTTCACATCTTCTTTTTAACATACACGACCATGGGGTTGACATTTTCTTTTACGTAGACTCAGCCATGGAATTTTTACATTTTTCCCTTTGGATACTCACTTATGAGATGTCCACTTTTTGAAGAGACCTAACTACGAGATAACATATATGTTTCGCCTTAGATACTTGATTCGAAACTCAATAAAACCGACTCACTTTCTACACACACACACACACACACACACACACACACACACACACACACACACACACACGCACGCACGCACGCACGCACACACACACACACACACACACACACACACACAAACACACACACACAGACACACAGACAGAAAGAGAGAGAGAGAGAGAGAGAGAGAAGGCAAGACACTCACTTAAGACTGGAGTTGTCATCTCCTGATTACAATCATCCCATTGCGACATCGGCTCTACGCATGCGTGACCTACATTGGACCACACGCGACTGTCGTTACACTCTATGCTCCAATAACGTTTTCCCCCTGAGAGGAAGAAAAAAAACCCTTAGGTGACGTAACATTATATGCTCCAACAACGCTTTACTCGAAAACTTGACTGTTATTACACTCGATGCTCCAATGATGACGCTTTCCCTGAAAGAGAAACACCCTTAGGTCACGTTACATTGCATACTGCAATAACACGTCACCCGAAAACGTGACTGTTGTTACGCTCTGTGCTCCATTAACGTTTTTTTTTTTCCTGTGAAACAAACAGCCTCAGGTGACGTTACATTGCATACTCCGATAACGTTTTCCTGAAAAACAACTTTACCTGAAAAACAAACACACTCACCAAAGCATTACATTGCATCTTCCAATAACGTTTTCTATGAAAGCGCGATACACTCAGGTGTCGTTACACATTATGAACCATGAAATTTTTCCCTGAAAAACAAACATGCTCAGACGGCGTTACACTCTTCATTCCAACATTTTCCCTGAAAACCAAACAAATTCAGGTAACGTTACATTCCACGTTCCAACTTGTTCCCTGAAAACTAGACGAACTCTGGTGATGTCACACTCAACATTCCAACATCATTTCCCTGAAAAAAGCAGACGAACTCTGGTGATGTTACACTCAACATACCAACATCATTTTCCCTGAAAACTAGACGAACTCTGGTGACGTTACACTCAACATTCCAAAAACATTTTCCCTGAAAAGCAGACAAACTCTAGTGATGTTGCACACGACATTCTAACAATATTTTCCCTGAAAACCTGACAAATTCAGGTGACGTCACACTCATGCTTCCAACAAATGTTTCTCTGAAAACCAGACAAACTCTAAAGATGTTACACTCGACATTCTAAAAACATTTTCCCTGCAAATCAGACATACTCAGGTGACGTCACACACGACATTCCAACAACATTTTCCCTGAAAACCAGACAAACTCTAAAGATGTTATACTCGACATTCCAACAACGTTTTCTCTGAAAAAACAGATTTATTCAGGTGACGTTGCCCCTATAATCCATAGTCTCGTTAGAATTCAGAGTCCAGTCAGCTATGGGCATTAACAGGACCAGCTGACTGACAGGTGAGTTTATGAAGCACAGATTGGCCTTGAAACTAACGGGGCCAGTGATCTGGTCAGAAAGCCATGCATCAGTCTCGAGAACAGACAGGACCCCCTCAGTTACCGATGATGAAATAACGTATGGTTCAGCTATGTAACAGGATATATCAAAAAAGGCAGGACCAGGGACCAGCCATGGAACAAGACTGTAAACCAGACCAGGGACCAACTATGGAACAAGACTGTAAACAGACCACCATGGAACCAGACTAGGGACCAACTATGGAACAAGACTGTAAACAGACCAGGGACCAACTATGGAACAAGATTGTAAAAACAGGGACCACTATGGACCAGCTATGGAACAAGATTGACTGCAAACAGACCATGGACAACTATGGAACAAGCTGTAAACAGACCATGGACCAACTATGGAACAAGCTGTAAACAGACCATGGACCAACTATGGAACAGATTGCAAACAGACCAGGGACCAACTATGGAACAAGACTGCAAACAGATTGCAGACTATAAACAGACCATGGACCAACTATGGAACAAGATTGGAACAAGATTGCAAACAGACCATGGACCAACTATGGAACAAGATTGCAAAAGACAGACCAGCTATGGACCAATATGTAACACCATGGAACAATTGCAAGCAGACCATGGACCAACTATGGAACAAGATTGCAAAACCAGACCATGGGATTGCCTATGGACCAACTATGGAACAAGACTGTAAACAGACCATGGACCAACTATGGAAACATGATTTGACCATGGAACTATGGAACAAGCTGCAAATGGACCATGGACCAATATGGAACAGGACTTGGTAAAGATAGAAAAACAAACCATGGGTCAGTTATGGGTGAGGACTAGTGAATGATATGCAGGCA
>JADBJO010005460.1:90000-95000 GCA_016801955.1 Conus betulinus
CTTGACACGATGTTCATTTTCCTGCAGCTTCTTGCTGCATTAAAGTGGTCACAAACTCCCTGCTGTGTTCGTTGTCCTCTTCTCAGACTGCTTGTTTCCAGCTGTTGGCTTTGGAAATGACAAGCGAGGCAAAGATAAGCTTATACCTCTGTTATTTTTCCTACCGTGGTTTTGACCCTCGGGATTCAGATCCAGCTGTCACAGTTATCTGTTTGTCAATAAGAAATTAGGAGCACTGGTTAGCTATTGACAGAATATTGGTGCTCTCCACGACTTGAACTCATGTATTCCTTTTTTTAAGTCCCTTTTTAGTTTAGTATCTAATTGATTGATTCAAAAGAAACACGATGCCCTGTATTTCATACCATCTCTGTGTTATTATCGATCTATTTATTATCAGCTGAAACTTCAAAGAGAAAACACGCTAGGAGATCCCGAAAACAATCGGTCAAAATATGAATCATAGGCAACGAATCAACTTAACGATAGGTAGTAGTCCTGTTTCAGCCTCCTGTCTTAGGCCTTGACTATGGATTCGTTCATAAACTGCTGCAAGTTTCCCTTTGTCTGGAAATCAATAAATGATGTTGCTGTCGGCAGACGATTCTGGAGTGCAGAGATGACATATATATTTCTAATGGAAAATATCGGGTTTTTTTTTTCTTCAGTTGTCTTTCCGCTTGCTCCGAACAGTTGAGAGGGAACGAATTCTTTTGCTTTGTCTTCACAAAACGCTACTCATCACTTCATCTCCTCAACAGATTGTTTCCTTCACCATCTTTTAAGCGGATATCGTTGGGAAATCTTGGACTGGCTTTTCAACAAGGTCTTTGAAGACGGGCAGTTATATACCGACAGGCAATCCAGACACAGCCAGCGGGGCGCTCTCTTTTCATTGGTTTACCAAAAAAAAAAAAAAAAAAAAAAGGAAAGGTCCCTGCTTCCCCCTTGCCTTCTTACCTTTTCTTTCCCTCGCTGTGGCTCAATCTCTAGGTTTCGGGTCAAGCTGATCCTTCGATGTTTTTTTTGTTTTGTTTTACTTCGTTTTGTTGTCTTTTGTTGGTTTCTGTTTTTCAGACGTTGTGGACAGAGCAAGCAGGTTTCTGACGTTTGGGTTGCTTTGCTGGACAGGAAAGGGAGTGGGCAAACACTGGTGGACGGCCATGTCAGGCAGGGCACAAACTTGAGTGTCCACCAGGTCACGCTGTCAGCCATTGGTCAACAGAATATTTTCATCGGGTCTCCATTCCCGTCTGCCTCGATTCCTACTGCTATTCTTTTTAGTTTCTTTCTCCTGGTCTTTTTTTTTTTTACACCTTTCTTCCTGATTTCCTTTTTCCTTCCTAAATTTCCTTTTTTTTGTGTCTTGATGTCTTCTTAACATTCTTTCTTCCTGATTTTTTTTTGTTCCGCCTTCGTTCTTATTTTCCTTTCTGTCTCTCGTTCTATCTTCTTTCCTGTATCTCCCTTTTTTTCTTTTTTTTTTTTTTTTTTGTTCTTTTTTTTTCTGTATTCTTATCTGTACTTCTTCTTCCTTTTGTCTTACTGCTAACTTTTCTTTTTTACCTTCTTTCTTCTCGCTTTTCTTCCTACCTTCCTGTTCTTCCTATTTTCATGTTCTTCCTACCTTCTTCTGCTTTTCTTCCTACCTTCATTTTGTTCCTTCCTTCCTGCCTTTCTTACTTATTTCCCACCTTCCTTTGTTTCTCGCCTTCTTACCTTACTCTCTATCTTCCTTTCTTTCTTCTTTCCTGCCTTCCTTTCTATCTTCCTGTCTTCCTGCCTTTCTTCTTGCCTTTCTTTCTCGCTTCTTCTTTCCTTCCTTCTTTCCTTCTTCCTTCCATCCTTCCTCTTTGCCTGCCTTCATTTTGTCGTCCTTCAACTCTGCCTTTCTGCCTTTTTTTCCCCGTCTTTCCTTCTTGCCTTTCTTTCTTGAACAACAAACACATAGGGTAACTCTTGCTCCCACAAGAAAACATAACTCTAAAGAAATGCTGCTTACGACACCACATCGCCTAGCAGACATGACAGTACAAAGCACACACAATAAACAAGGAAACATCCGCAAAAAGGATGTTCCAAGCTCGCCCATATACCCTGTACCGAACACATCTATACAGCAGAACTGGAGAAAGGAACAAATATAGATTAACTTATATTCAAGACTGGCACAGCCTTTTAAACTTGAGTATAGTCAGACAAGTACAATGATGAACAGAGACAAATACAAACAACCTCGATTTAATTGAAACGAAAGTAAATATGAAAGGAGGCAGGGAACAATAAACAATAAACAACAAACAAGTAGGGTAACTCTTGCTCCCACAAGAAAACATAACTCCAAAGGAATGCTGCTTACGACACTGAATCGCCCAGCAGACATGACAGCACAGAGCACACAGAACGAACAAGGAAAAAACATCCCCCACAAAGGATGCTTCAAGCTTGCCCATATACCCTGTACCGAACACACCTACACAGCGACAAGACTGGGAGAAACGAACAAATATAAATGGACTTTTACAGTTTCTTTCTGCGGTTTACCCTGTCCTCTTTTCTGCGTTCCTTCCTACCCTCCTGTCCACATTTCTGTCTCCTCCTTCTCTGTGTTCTTCCCCGTCCTCTCTCTGTGTGTTTCTCTTTGTGTCTTTCTTTCCCATCTTTCTGCCAGTCTTTCTGCATTCCTTCCTGTCTTCTATTCTTTTTTTTTTTTCTACCTTAGTTCTGACCTGCCTTCCTGTTTGCCATCCTACCATTTTCTCTGCCTACCTTTCCACCTACCTTTCTGCCTACCTTTCTGCCTTCCTTTCCGCCTGCCTTTCTGCCTATCTTTCCCGCCTACCTTTCCGCCTACCTTTCCGCCTACCTTTCCCCTACCTTTCTGCCTACCTTTCTGCCTACCTTTCAGCCTACCTTTCTTCCTACCTTTCCGTCTACCTTTCCGCTATCTTTCTGCCTACCTTTCTGCCTACCTTTCTGTCTACCTTTCTGCCTACCTTTCTGTCTACCTTTCCGCCTAACTTTCTGCCTACTTTACGGCCTACCTTTCTGCCTACCTTTCTGCCTACCACTCCGTCTACCTTTCCGCCTATCTTTCCGCCCATCTTTCTGCCTACCTTTCCGCCTACCTTCTGCCTTTCCTTCTGCCTATCCTTCTGCCTAATTTTCCGCCCACCTTTCTGCCTACCTTTCCGCTTACCTTTCCACCTATCTAGTTCTGCCTACCTTTCTGCCTTCCTTTCCGCCTGCCTTTCTGCCTATCTTTCCGCCTACCTTTCTGCCTACCTTTCCCCCTACCTTTCTGCCCACCTTTCTGCCTACCTTTCAGCCTACCTTTCTTCCTACCTTTCTGCCTACCTTTCTGCCTACCTTTCCGCTTACCTTTCCATCTACCTTTCTGCCTCCCTTTCTGCCTCCCTTTCTGCCTACCTTTCTGCCAGTTTCTCTGCCTATCTTTCTGTAAACCTTTCCGCCTACCTTTCTGCCTACCTCTCTGCCTACTTGTCTGCCTGTCTTTCCGCCTACCTTTCCACCTTTCTTTCAGCCTACCTCTCTGCCTACCTTTCCGCCTACCTTTCCGCCTTTCTTTCAGCCTACCTCTCTGCCTACCTTTCCGCCTACCTTTCCGCCTACCTGTCTGCCTACCTCTCTGTCTACCTCTCTGTCTATCTTTCTGCATACCTTTCCGCCTACCTTTCTGCCTGTCTTTCCGTCTACCTTTCTGCCTAGCTCTCTCTGTCTACCTTTCTGCCTACCTTTCCGCCTACCTCTCTACCTACCTTTCTGCCTACGTCTCTGCCAACCTCTCTGCCTGTCTTTCCGCCTACCTTTCTGCCTGCCTACTTTCAGCCTACCTTTCTCCCTACCCCTCAGCCTATTTCTCTGCCTTCCTGCATACCTTTCCGCCTGCCTTTCTGCCTGTCTTTCCGCCTACGTTTCTGCCTACCTCTCTGTCTGTCTTTCCGCCTACCTTTCTGCCTTGCTTTCCGCCTACTACCTCTCTGCCTACCTTTCCACCTACCTTTCTGCCCTCCTTTCCGCCTACCTTTCCGCCTACCTTTCCGCCTACCTTTCTGCCTACCTTTCCGCCTACATTTATGCCTACTTTTCCGCCTACCTTTCTGCCTACCTTTCTGCCTTTCTTTCTGCCTACCTTTCTGCCTTTCTTTCTGCCATCATTCCTGCTTTTCCTCCTGCTTTTCATTCCGCTTTACTTCCTGCATTCACTTCTGCCGTCCTTTCTGCCTTCTTACCCCTCCCCCCCTCTTCCCCCTGTCTTCCTCCCCGTCTTTCTTCCTGTCTTCTCTTCTGTTTTCCTGTCCACTTTTCTTTCTGCCTCTCTGTCATGTCTCCTCTTCACTTAGACTCTATAAACTCCGTCCTACCTATTATCCTGGTTCAACATTTTCCCAAGCCTGTCGTGCTTTGCCAATTTGCTTTGACCAATGAAGCTCCATGAAAAAATTATCTTCATCCTTTTGACTTCTTACAACTTCACAACAATTGTCTCGTTTACTTAGATTTCATAAAAACCCGTACGAGTTCTCTTCCCTTTTTTTTTTTCATCCTGATTTAAAAAATGTGCGCAAGTCAACGCCATTTGTCTCCCTTTCCTCCTCGTCGACGTCAAAACTCCATGACAACCACTCTTTTTTTCTTAAGAGTTCGCACACAGCTCGCACCCCATGTGTCTGCTTTGTATTCCATATAAGCTTTCACTACTCCTATCTCTCCTTTTTTTGCGTAGAATTTCCTTTGAATACATACCAGTTGGCGGTCCTCATTACACCTCCTCAAATGTATCTTTTCCCCATTGAGGCCATGAAGTCCACTCTATTTTTTTTTTTTTTTTTTTTTTTTTTTTTTTTGGTCCTTTCAGTTCCTAGCTCTCCAAACCAGCTTTCTTATCTGTTACTCTATAAGAGCTCCACGTCACTAGCCCGCTTTCCTTTAACTTCATCAAACGCCACAAAAGTTTGATTGTCTCCTTTGAACAATAC